>JBBPBX010000036.1:7650-51042 GCA_038048925.1 Garcialebias charrua | reverse complement strand
AATAAAGGTTGATGTTATCTTCTTTATTACTTAAAATTATGAAACACAGAAGGGCAAATAGCAGAAATAGCAAAAATAAAAAAATATAAGAAACAGTACTGTACACAAGGTCTAACGCAGGGGTCACCAACATGGTGCCGTGCCCCCAAGGACCATTTGAGGTGCCCGCGGACCTGTTTTAAAAATAGCACAACTCACTATACTAAGCTGCATTTAAAATTTCATTTGATTCAGTTGTTATTCTTTTTTTGTATTTATATATATTTTAAAACGTCTATCTTAAAAATATGTTCTTAAAAATATGTTTATTATAATTTTTTTTCTTCAATTTACGCTTTGTTATTTCCGAAGAGTTTATCAAACTGGTGCCCTTTGTATGACTCCGTACCCATGAAGTAGCTCACAGTTTCGAAAAGATTGGTGACCCCTGGTCTAACATATACGCTAAACAATAAAAATCAATGGGACTAACCTGTATGAATAACGGTTGAATTAATGTAATATGGTGAATTAAACAGCAGCCTGAACATGTGTCTGTAGTGAGCAGATGGGTATGAATATTGCTTAAGGCAAGAAATCAGCAGCATAGATAAAGTGACAGATCACCAATTAAAATGGCATTACAGTGATTTTCTTCATGGTTAGGGATTTATGAGTCTAACAGCTTCAGAAGCTGTTCATCTACTAATCAAATGATTTTTTTACTTGAAGTTTACATTTCAATGTGCTGTTTGAAGCATAATGGTAATTTGTAAAGCAGACTTAAGTCTTTGTTTCAGCTCTTGAAGGGTAAGTGCTGACCAACCACAGGTAAGATAAAGTAACTGTTGCTGTTGGATAAACTTACCTTGATACATTACACCAGTTAATGTAAATTATTTTGTATCTTTGGCACAAGTCTCAATTTAGGTAGGCTTCGGGACACAAGATGACATTTTAACAAATAACATTGTTTGCAATGGTCAGTTTGTCGGAAACAAGCCAGCCTACAAGCTAACTACTGTACAACCAAAAACAGCGAGAGTTAGCGGTTAGCAACATTAGCTGGACACGGAGAACCTACCGTCTGTTGCCAGTGACACTTGTTCCAGTGACAGTAACAAACACCAAACAGTCCGCTTTCCCAAAACGTTTAACTCCACTTATCACTGCTCTCGCTGTTGTCCCTCACGCTGGAGTTGGCACAGACGTTTCCATTGCCTCCGGTCCCACCTATCCGCTCCCCTTTCGAACGACAACAGCTCCAACAGACAGAGCTCGTCTGTGTTGTTCACAGATCTCGTTCCAAAGCTCAACAACTCAAGTCTCGCGAGACTTGGACCAAGGTTCATCCAGTCGGTTCATCATAGACTGTGAATGGGCTCTATTTATTTATTTTATTTATTTATTTCATTTTGAACAGTTCAACATTTTTTTAATCAATACCATGAACAAATAAAAATGTAAATATTTCCACCAAAATATTCTCGAAACAAAACAAAAATGTTCAAAAAAGGAACATGAAGAAGCAATGGCTTATCCTGTTCCTATACACATTCTGAACCAAACCAGATTCGTAAAAATAATTAAGAACACAAAAAAAACCCACAAAGTGTGGACCAAAAAAAAAATTGTAGGCAGAAGCACAAGCTTATTACACCTTCACTTTGTTATACATCAAAATCAAAGCAGCAGAATATTATCCTGTACTGTATATTTGTTTTTTCAAACATATCAACGAATTCCAGCTAAACAAGCTCATAAAAAAACAAAACACAAAAAAGGAAAAGCAGAAAAAAAAAAACACTCAAGTCCTATTATATTTGTTTAGTAAATGATTTTTATGTTTATTTATTTATTTAAAGATTGAAAAACATAGTTGAAACTCCTTACTACAACTATTCCACACCTGAATCCCTTTAACTGAAGTACAGTTGTTTTTCATTTCAAAACAAACAAATTCACATACAAAAAATACATGTCAAATAAAATGAAAGGTAGCAGAAAGGAGAAAAAATCTTATACAGGTATCTGCCCCATTAAAAAAATATATTGACTATAATAATAATAGTTTCAAATAATAACAAAACAAAATCTTCCAGCTCCTAAACAGCAGCTCTTATAAATACAAATCATAGAATTTCATATTTCTTTTAACAATTTTTTATCATTATTACAAATTAATAGAGCCAGTGTTTTTACAATCACTATTCAGAGTATTCCATAATCGTATTCCTTGGACTGAAGTACATCTGTCCTTTAAATTTATTTGAATTTTAGGTTTTAAAAACATTAATCCCTTCAGATTGTAACTACGTTCCCTCTTAACAAAATGTGATTGGATGTTCAAAGGTAATATATTTTTATGAGCATTATACATAACCTGCAAAATATTATAATTAACTAAATCATAAGACTTCAATAATTTCAACTGATAACGTAATGTATTTTGATGGGTGACTGTAGTGTTTTCTAGTTATATATACTGTATACAGTAGTTATATATATAGTTACATATATGCTTATCTGAATATATATATATATATATATATATATATATATATATATATATATATATATATATATAATTACAGTATCTGAATATGTATACATAATGTGTGTGTGAATAAATTGCATCTTTTGTTGTGTCTTGCTAAACATACATTAAAGTAGTATTGTATTCCACCAAAATTATTTAAATATGCTAAACTATACATTTCTATACATGCAGTTTTATTTGCTGTATGCCTAAAATTTAAATATGTGACAACAGGATTACTATTCAGCGTGTTATGATTGATTAAATGCGCTGATATGGGGTATCTAGTGATATCTATGCTCTCGCCTATTGGAGCCGACGAGATTTCAGGCGGCCATCTTAGGGGTGGAGACCGCTCCACTCAGCCTTATATATTTGACAGGCACAATAAAGTATCAGCGCATTTAATCAATCATAAACATGAATGGACACTTCCTGCTGTCTGAGGCAGGAAACGTGGCCTTATATGGTGTTTTGAGGGGTGGACATTATGTAAATTACCTTCCCGCGAGCACGCGCAGGTGAGTAGAACAGGTGGGATCCATCAACTTTAAGCAGCCCGTTTACACGCTTTTCCTGTGGATAGAAGACTTTGTTGGATCTGACGTGGCATGTTCGTACGAACGCTTCGTACGAACAAAAGTAGGAGAAATTTAGGATAAAAATACGAACATTTTCGTGCATGAGGGCCATTGTTATCCTAAAGAAGAAAAACTAATGATGTAATTACAACACTGTAAACAATGTGACATACATGCATGCATACAAACAAACCAAAGTGAAAAAAAGAAAGAAATGACCACCTGATGCCCTGATGGAATTGACGAGAAGTTCCAAGTGATCTTGGCTAAAGCGATAAGTGCAGATGTACTGCTGTTGCTGAAGCTGTTCAGGAATCATCAACATCATTAAAAATGTGAAAGCAACAAGTAACAATGGTGAAACAAAATTAAAAAAACTGAAAATTGTTGTACATACCTTAATAATGCCTGAAAAATAGAGAGAGCTTCTTGAGCCTTCTTTGATGTCTCTGTTGTTCTGGTAGAAACAGGCTAAAGTAAAAGATAATTTTTAGTCACATTACAAAACAAATAAACTCCTTCACATTCAGAAAAAGTGCAATAGCACAGCATTCATTTATCTTCCAAACTATTTTAACATAAATACCTTTTGGAGGTGAGCAGGGAAACTAAAGACAGAAGGAACAGCTCCATCTTTGAGCCGCACTGTCTGACCCGTTCTGTCAAAGTCTTCAGGTTTGAAATGCTTGCTGCAGAGTGCTGAAGATGAACTGGCTGAAAAGCCTTCCCTCCTCAGCGCAACTTCCCAGTTTCTCTTCCTAACACTATCTTTAGGAAACCTATAAAGAAGAACAAAAGCTAAACACACAGCAACAACAAACTAACAAAATGCTTGACTGAGCCAATTCATTTATTTGTTATTTTATCTGCTGAATAAGGGATACAGTTGGTAATAGTACCATAAAATCTTTCTTACAATTTTAAACCTTTAACAGTTCCATTTTGACTGGATATATTAACTCAGTTGTTAAATTACAATTTTATTATTATTATTAATAATAATCCTCGAAGGAAAATTACATTTTAGTACAGCCATCCATTATGAGAATTCCTACAAAAATAAGTTTTGCGTTTGTGTTAAAACGAGGACTGTTTTGAAGTTAACTGTTATAATTTTTTCAAGAATTAAACATAAATAAGTTAGCTCACATGTTATCTGTACGAGCAGTACAACAGAGAGAAACTGGCTGCTGCTTGATCAAGCTGATCAAAACAGAGCTTGATTTATTATGACTTAATCGTTTTAATTTGACTTTTATTCTAATAGAATCTTGAGATTATTCTCGTAATTATCAATATATGTGTATATATTGTTGTTTAATACCGTGTGCAGACTAAAGTACCATCTAAGTAACTGTATCAATGAAATCTGAGGAGCAGGAAACCATAACCATAGTATTTTCGTTGACTAGTTTACGGTTCCAAAACAATGTTATAATTGTGAAAATCGTCCAGACTATAGCTTAAATACAATCTAGAGAAAGTGTTATGCCTTACCTGTGAAAGGTAATTCCTTCTGATTTGATTTGACATCTAAACGGTTACATTCCAAGCCGCACAACTACGAGGCATTTTGTTTTCTCCCGTCTCCTCCTCCAATATGGCGGCGACGTGGTTACGCCGTTCAGCTTCCGATGGGGCATCTAGTGTTTTAATATCTATGGAGGCAGCTACACAGACGGAGATTTTGGTGAGTCACCTGACCAGTTTAGGCTTTGCCATAAATTGGGAGAAAAGTTCTGTTTCACCAGCTCAACAGATACTTTTTCTGGGAGTCAACTTATGCTCGATAACAATGAAAGCGGTTCTGTCGAACCAGAGAATAGATTCGCTGACGTCACTCCTCCACCGCGTCAAGCCGCGCAACACGGTGTCGGCGATCACAATTATGCGGCTGTTAGGGATGATGGCCGCAGGCCACACGGTGGTGAAACTCGGTTTATTGAACATGCGGAAGTTGCAGAGGTGGTTTATTCGTCAGAGAATAGACCCTGCACGCCACAAAAGGCGCCAGCTCACGGTTCCCCAGTCTGTGAGGACAGACCTGGAGTTCTGGGGAAACCCCAGGACCCTGTCAGAGGGGGTTTCCCTGGGCAAAGTGACGTCACGACGGGCGGTTTTCACCGATGCCTCTCTTTCCGGTTGGGGGGGGACATGTCAGTCTCAGACTGTGGGCGGAACGTGGCCGCCAGTGTTGCCAGGTGTACGATAATTATCGTATTTGTACGATAATTTTGCCCTCTGTACGATGTACGATCAATAATCCCGAAAAAGGCCAAAAATACGATAATTTGACCATTCTGTGAACGTGTAGTTGTGATCGGTTTCCATCAGCCTGTCGCAACTGTCTGTCTGAGTTTTTTTGTGAACCCTGAAGGCATCTTGAAATTCCAGCCAATCATGCTTTTCTAAATGTGACAGAAGAGTGACGTATATGCAGAACAACGACCGTGATTGGCTGAATAGTCCGCTGCTCCCGCCCCATGCGTTAGAAAAGGTCTGGAAGAAGTGATGAAAATGACAGAATGTTTATATAAAGTTGAACGTTAAATGATAATAAAGAAATATATTAAGAAAATATGACAGGAAAACTGGGACATAACTGATACAGGAAGACATTTACACAACATTCATAAAAAGGTAAGATATACAAGGAAAGCAGGAAGAAACAGGAACTTACTCGCATTAGAATAAGACACACAGACCTTAATAAATCTCTTAAAATAATTGGAAAACATACAACAGGACTTTTTTGTGACATGTGCACCAGCAATTTCCTTGAAACAGTTCAACATGTTTTAATGGAATGTCCAGGGTATGAAACGAGAAGAAAGCATTTCCAAAAAGAAATAAATAAAATGAATATTAAATTTACAATTAGGGATGTTTTTAGTAGTGATATCAGTAAAGTTAAAGATCAAGTTATTATTTCCTTGAAAATACAAACTTAATAGACAGAATTTAGTTGAGTTGTTAAATTAATTTTACAGAATTAGTTTTAAAAAAATCTCCTGTCCACACTTCAGCTGGTGGTTAACCGCCATGAAACAAAACAAGAAGAGGGGGGGAGGAGGGGCTCATTAGTTGCCACCAGACATTAATACGTATTATTGTCTATGGTTCCCACCAGTACTGACGCCACAAGCTGTGAGTGCCTGTTAGACGCTATTCAACAACAGAGTGACTATAGTGCATACTTGTTATTTTGTTTATGACGGGTGTACGATAATTTCCCTCAAAATACGATAATTTTAGGGCTCTAGTACGATAATCCTACATTTCTCACCTGGCAACACTGGTGGCCGCCCAGCACGTCTCTCCACATAAACGTGTTGGAATTGTTAACGGTTCACAAGGTTCTGAAACACTTTGTGCACATGCTCCATCATCAGGATGTCCTCGTACACACGGACAACATAACAGCCGCAGCTTACATCAACCACGAGGGCGGGGTTCGATCAACCCAGCTGTTGAAAACAGCCAGGGAGCTGCTTTGCTGGGCAAACGTTCACCTCAGATCGCTGAGGGCTGTTTACATCCCAGGGGTGCTAAACAGAGGTGCCGATATCATGTCAAGAGGGGGGCCTCTGGACAGAGATTGGACATTGCACCCGGACCTGGTGTCTCAAATCTGGTCCAGGTTCGGGAGGGCCGAGGTGGACTTGTTCGCAACACGCGAGAATTCACAGTGCCCCCTGTTCTTCTCCCTGAGTCCCCTCGACACCCCACCATTGGGGGTGGACGCGTTTGCTCACAAACCATGGCCGAAGGTATTGAGTTACGCTTTCCCGCCTGTTCCTCTGCTATCCACACTGCTGGAAAGAGTACGAGAGGAGGGAGTGCCAGTCATTCTGATCGCTCCAGAGCGCATGAACGCTCCATGGTTTCCGGTCCTGCAGCAGCTGTCAGGCCACTCCTGGAAACTCCCTTGGAGAGACGACGCTCTCCTACAGGCAGGGGGTGCAATAACGAGCCCCCCAGTAATGTTCTGTTTCCACAGCTTTTTTGTACCCCTTCTGTGGGCGGGGTCCAGAATCCTACTCGTCTTACCACATGGTGGCAGTAGTGTTCCCTCAAGCTATTTACTACAGTACTAGCCACCACTAGAAGAAGAACACAATAAAGGCTTTGACAGAATGTTGTGAAAGAGATGTCATGCTATAATGAGTACCTCATGAGCTGTAATCTTTAAACCCAATTCATAATCCTACCTTGTTGCCTTCTTTAAACCCATGTATTTTCCAATTTAGTATTTTTACAATAAAGATGTATTAAAGCATATTTTATTATTTAGTTATGCACAAGGTGCTTGATAAAGTTGCAAAACCATATTTATCTGAGCTGCTTCAACCTTCCTGCCCTCCCCGATCTCAGATCAGCTGAGCAGTTGCTGCTGACAGTCCTCAAAACTTTTTAAATCTTATTTAAAAACACACATTTATTCCTTGGCTTTTAACACGTGATCTTATCTTTTATGGCATGTTAACACACCTGCAGTAAGACTGGTATATGTATTTATTTTTGTATGCTTTTTATAGTTTTTAATTAACTTGTCTTTTATGTTATTGTACAGCACTTTGGTTGACCCTGTGGTTTTTAAAATGTGCTTTATAAATAAAGTTGATTTAAAACATCACACTGTGATCTTTGAAACTGCCAGAGTTTCCCTGGTAAAGTTGCTGCTGGGATGGTAGATGGATGGTCTGTGAATTCTTTAACTTTAAACTGTCCAAAGGACTTTGGCCACTTTTAATTTTTGACTTTTTTTGTATGACTTCATCCTAGAACCAAATAATTTATAACGTAATAACAGTTGAGCAGATTCTAATAATCTTTATCTTATGATTCTTTAAAGGTCAAATGCAAATGGAAAGTTCTCTTAACTTCCAGTATGGATTTAAACACAATACACACTTCACATTATAAAATAAGTTTAGGAAATTGAATGTTCGAGGACACCACTTAAGAAAATATAACGTTTAATAGGAAAAGTTTGAAGTGACAAACAGAAGTAACAAATTTCCATCTGGTGTCTCACGTCTTCCTCCAGAAGATGACACAGGTTGTTGAATTCTGGCGATTTTCTTCTGTTGACTGTAAAAGAAAAATGTGATTAATTTAGTCCAGAAACTGTTTTTTTTTTTTTTTAAACAACACAGTGTGATCACAACATGTTCATATACTAAATGTATCCTGTTGGAGTTATTTGAAATAAAATTCAATGTTTTATAGACATAAATGTGTCAAGCTACCTCCATTAATTTTCTCCCTTGTACTTTGTATCACATATTATCAATTCTATCAAAAACCACATAGCTGATATTTTTCAAAAAAATCTAGTGTGATCACAACATGTTCATATACTAAATGTATCCTGTTGGAGTTATTTGAAATAAAATTCAATGTTTTATAGACATAAATGTGTCAAGCTACCTCCATTAATTTTCTCCCTTGTACTTTGTATCACATATTATCAATTCTATCAAAAACCACATAGCTGATATTTTTCAAAAAAATCTAGTGTGATCACAACATGTTCATATACTAAATGTATCCTGTTGGAGTTATTTGAAATAAAATTCAATGTTTTATAGACATAAATGTGTCAAGCTACCTCCATTAATTTTCTCCCTTGTACTTTGTATCACATATTATCAATTCTATCAAAAACCACATAGCTGATATTTTTCAAAAAAATCTAGTGTGATCACAACATGTTCATATACTAAATGTATCCTGTTGGAGTTATTTGAAATAAAATTCAATGTTTTATAGACATAAATGTGTCAAGCTACCTCCATTAATTTTCTCCCTTGTACTTTGTATCACATATTATCAATTCTATCAAAAACCACATAGCTGATATTTTTCAAAAAAATCTAGTGTGATCACAACATGTTCATATACTAAATGTATCCTGTTGGAGTTATTTGAAATAAAATTCGAATTTTTATAATTTATTTTCGTTGTGCAAGCACAGTTTTGGAAGAAGTCAAAGCGAAACTACTTTAAATGCAGCATATTTGACCACTACGTGACAATATTAAAGCGTGGTTAAGCTCAGGAGCCCTCGTACTATAAAGTCAGCTATGAAATATATTTTATATCTGTTCATTGAGCTACATTTAAAGACATAAAGCCGCCCGCGCGCCGCGTGTTGCTCGTGGCGAACCTGCTTTTTAAAATCCTGCAGTTTTGAGCAATACGTGATTTTATTAAGGACACGTTCAGCTGAAGACCCATCTTTGCTATAAATTTTAAAAATAATAATTGTTTTTACCGTGTTTATCATGTAAAGTCCTGCAGTGATCGCGTCCCTCGCTTCCGTGAAAACTGCTCGAGTCTCCTCCTTCCTACTTCCGGAGCGGGTCAGCTCGCCTCAGTACCCCTCTGAAACCAGCCCGAAAATCTCAAGAAATCTCGCGCGGCTTAGCACGGAATATCCGGTGGAAAAGGATGAAAGGGGGTCTCTGCGACGCACATATGACGTAACATCCGACCCGAGCCGACCGGTGGAAAAGGGGCATAAGCCTTACCTATATGCACCTGGTATGTAAGCTATCATGGATTAGATCAGCTACAATTACCAATTAAGGGGTGGATCAATGCTGTAAAAATCAGATATAGGGATCTATACCTATAGAAATGTGGAGGGCTTCTGTAACGAAGGCCTCTTCATTCAAACTATTCCTCCATTCATTATTTAGTTTAGGTTAAACTAAAATAAAAAAATGAAATCTAGTTTGGTCTAAATGTCTGTTGTCTTTTAGACGAACGACGCAAGATTTGGTATTCCCTATAAATTTTGAAGTCTATGGCGAGACTCATCAAAATGAATAGATCTAGAATAGAAACGATCGAATCGGTTCTATCTAAATGATTGGGAGATCAGTGTAGATTATAGTACCTTAAGTAGTATTAATCTACAATGACTCTTCAAAGATTGAGATCTTTAACAAAATGAACAGCATGTTGGCATAGTTAAATCCATTTAAGTCTTCAACTTATCAACAATCAAAACCTCTTTTGGCTGGGAGTGTTCAGAAAACAATAACAACTTCAATAACAACAAAAGTAGCAATTAAGCAACTAAAAACAACGTTTCACTACAACAAACTCACTCTGGTCGTCAGATTCCAACGTGTCACACACAAGAAAAACAGTTCTTAGCTTTATAACCGATGTCAATTAAATCCTGCAGATTTAAACGGTTGTTAAGGTTAGTTTTTGTTGTGGGTTTTATGCTTAGCGTTTCTAAGTTCTAGTTGGAACGGTTTCTTTTCGCAACTAGTATAGTTTAAACTGTTTAGTTTATTTACTATCCTGTGCTTGGACGACCTTGTTTTCCCATGAAGTCTGTGAGTTTGCGAGATCTTTGTCGTTTGTGGGGTTATTGAAATCTTTGTCCTTGACATGGGCATGACCTAACATCACCCCCCTGTGGTCATGGGGGACCACGCGCACAGGTGTGGACGTCCGTCCATGGGCACGAGTTAGGATGCCTTTGTTTAGTTTAGGCTGTTTGCGCAGCTTAGAGTAGACAGTACGCAGGAACTTCTTAGGTTTCGGCCAACGTATCTCTGTACGTTTACCTCTTTCTGCGTAATTCAGGTGTGTCACAACCGTCGGCGCCGTCGCAGGCGTGCCACTGTCGTTGTGATGTATGTCTTCCCACTTCATGACTGAAGAGGCGCTCTTTGAGTCTGTAAGAACTATGTCATTTCTGAGCAGTTCTAGATTCAAATGCTCTTGAACCAAGGTTGCATTGAAAGCTTGGCTGATAGCTGAATTATCTGTCCCAGAGGACAGTACAGCGTCCTCGGTGTGGGACCCTCGGATCTCCACACCGTCCTCTACCTGTGGTAGGAAGTGCGAGTTTGCCCCCCTTTTGTTTGAGGAGGGGACCTCAAAATCTGTAACCATGAAGTCCAAGTGACTGTCAGCGTGTTGTAGACTGTCACTTTCAGGACTCAGATGTCCTTGAACCAAGAATTCACTGAAATCTTGGCTGTATGCCGAATTACCTGTCCCACAGGACAGTACAGCGTCATCGGTGTGGGACCCTTGGATCTCCACACCTTCTTCTACCGGTGGTAGGCAGTGCTCAGTGAGTGCTGAAGGTGTCAGCTCGCAGAGGAGGTTCTCGTGTTGGGCCAGAGTCTGGTCCACCTGTTGAGTCTCCTCTGTCTCACCTGTATATGAAGGTTCACTTACCGGGTTTGTGGTCTCGGTTGGGGAATCCCATGTGACCTCAGCGGTACCTGTTGTTAGACAGTCAGTGTCCTGACCTTGGGGAGGCACCTCGATTGGCAGTGGACTGCTCACTGTGGCCCACATTGTCTGATTGCCATAATTTATAATCGCTTCAAAGCGATTTATAAAATCTTGGCCAACCACAAATGGAGTCTGGAGTGAGTCAAGTTCAGACACATATACCGGGTGGTATAGTGACATTTCGCCAATCTGTATGTGAACCATGGCTATAGCTGTCAGGGATGTCCCCGTCTTTGCGGGGCCCTGTAGCTCACCATAAGTGTCTTTCACAAAGGGTATTTGCCTGTCAACATCGTTAGCGGCGGTCCTTAGCTCCTCAAACAGTTCGGCTGACATGATAGACACGTCTGAGCCGCAAACCAGGAGTGCTTCTTGCGCGAGGACCCCTTCCAATGTGAGTGGCAGGTAAGCTCTCTTAGCTATCCCCCTTTTTATAAAGTTACACAGAAACCGTTCAGGTTTTTTCACACGTTTCTGTGTACGTGTGACTCTGTCTGTGTAATCATCGTCGCTGTCAGCATCATGACGGCTGTCTGTCTCATGACCTTCAGGACGTGGATTTTCAGCAATTTGTTTGCTGTCAGCATCTGGACTTTCAGGATGCTGATCATCAGCAATTTGTTTGCTGTCTGCAGCTTTATCAGTGTTGATGATGTTGTCAACTGTGTGCACTGAGTCGTTGCAAAAGGCAGTGCTACGCGACGCTTCGTCAGGTTGAACAACGTTGTTTGTGTTATCATCAAGGACAACGTCACACGTTGTGTCAGCCTGGTCAACCACTGTAACATTCAAATCATTTGACAAACAACTCACAACCTCAGTCACGTCCACGCGCGGAGGCGTCATTTCCTTAATCTGGAGCTTGTGTGACTCATTGCATGTCTCGAACTGTGCAGCTCGAGGGGCAGGGGCAGGAGGGCCGCTTCTCGGGGGTACATGTCGGGGCAGACCATTTTTCAAAGGGTCACGGCTCCCAGACATCAACTTCTCTCGAAGTTCACCCACTGTGAGACCTAGGTGAGAACTCTTTTGGTTCGATCTGAACCATCTTGGTTCACCTAGAGAGCGAACACCTGCCTTTTGTGGTTCATTGCTCATCTCAGGGTTTTCAACCTGAGGGACAGGGGCAGCAGAACTCCCCGCGAACCGATCAGAGTCAATGTTCCAGCTGGACACAATCTGTGGTTTGTTATCATGAAAAACCTGTTCACTTTCGCACTCTGAAGGAGAGGGAACCTCTTCTACTTCCTGCGAGTGGGATGTGACCTCTTGACCTGGGCACACCACTGAGGGTGTTTTTCGTCGTTCGAGCATGTCAAAAAATTCCATAGCACATTGTTTAATTTCTGCCATGGTACTCTCTTTGCAATTAACATTGAAGCGAACACATTTCATTATGAAAGGTATTAGATTCAAAGTGAAACGACTTTTAAACAGGTAATCTTCCTCAATTCCAGGGACAGTTTTGTCCCCTGTGTAAGCAGAGAGGAGCCTGTCGTAAAACACCAGGGGATGTTCACCTGGTTCCTGAAGGACGTTCTTTGCAGCTAAGTACCTATCAAATGATGAAACAAGCCCACAATTTGTTGATGCACCTGCTAGAACGTCCATCTTTGTACTGATTTTCTGTGAAAAATCAAGTAAAGTGGGTCTTATTTCACAGTGTGCAGTCTCACCATGTGATGCCTGCGGCAGTCAACATGGAGTCCAAGATGTGAAATCAAATAAAAATCAGTGATTTTTATTAATTTGTCGACCTGTGACAAGGTCAAACAAAAACGGCTGTCGTGGTATCAGGAGCCTCATGTGCAGAGGCCGCCATCTTATCTGGAAATTTGTGAAACACAAATTAATTGAAGCCACCGTAGAGAGCAAGGCCAACCAGCTTTTTATTCTAAATAAACGTGTATCTAAAATAAACAGGAGGGCCTGTGTGCAGCTGCTCAGTAACATCCAAGACGTGAAATTTAACAAAAATCAGTGATTATTATTAAATTGTCAACCCATGAGACGACCATCAAGGTCGGCTATTGTCGTGTGATTTCTGTGAAAATCAAGACAAAAGATGCCTCATCTGTGTTATATCAAACATGCAGTTTAAAATAAATAGGGACAGACAGCTTGTTTTGCACAGAATTGATGATAAAAGTGTCAAGTTTTATCAAAAAGCAGACAAGTCTGTATTACTTCTGTGTAACTGTCCCGCCATCAACATTTGATTTTCTGTGAAAATCAAATTAAAGGATGCTGTGTCCTCAACATTTAGGGCGGCCGTGGTGTAGTGGTAATGGCAGTCGTCTCCCGATCGGAAAGTTGGCGGTTCGACTCCCGGGACCCACACCATGTGTCGTTGTGTCCTTGGGTAAGACACTTAACCCTGAATTGCTCCCGGTAGGACTGGAAAGCACCTTGCATGGTAGTCTGCCACCACCGGTTTATGAATGTGTGTAGCATTTGTAGCACTTTGAGATTTTCAGTAATGAAAAGTGCGTTATAAATTGAATTAATTATTATTATTATTATTAACATTTCAAAATGTACTCTATTCAAAAACAGGAAAGTTGAAATGTTAGATACAGTTGCATCAAACTGTATTCTTAGACATGACCAGCAGATGGGGGCACCGCGTTGGAAATGAGTTTATCACAGCGACTGTAATTTCTCTGTCCGACCACGCCAGAGGCGCTGATGTCGCCTGTGAGCGCAGCCGTGAGCCGCTAAACATTCACAGACGTCTAACAACGGATCAAAAACAGCAATCAGAAAAATCCAGAGCCCTTGCATGACAAAAACTCTAGAACCCCAGTCTATAATAGACGATTCGATGTGAGTAACATCGTTCAGGACAGGTAATGTGATTTTTAAACTTTCTCTCAAAAGAAAAAGACAAGTCGTTTCCCTCAAACCAGACGCAGCATCCGGCGTCACGTGACCTGGTCACATGGCTATCGGTAGTATCAGAGCAACTGACTCAATCCACCCATTAAAATCTCAAAAACACCGCGATGAAACAGTCTTTTCAGAGATAGTAACGGACAAACAAGCCTGAAGCCTGCGCACCCTGGTTTACTGAAGACAAAAGTGACGAGGAGTGGGCAGGGCTCTCCCACCCCGCAAGCATCAACACTCTTACAGAGAAATCGACCAATCACAGCGAAGACAGAACCGTAGTTCTAAAACCCAAGTGTTCACGGGAAATGTAGTCTTCCAAACCTAACGCCACCCACGTGTGACGTGCCGTTCGAGCGTTGTGTTCACGGACCTGCGGTCGGTCGAACAAGAGCGTGGAACGGACTTTTTAACGTTCTAAAACAGTCATAAATATCGCAAAACACCGCAGTTAAGCCAGTCTTCGACGATATCACGTGCATAGAACCCAAACAACACAGACAAACTGTCAGAAATGTGTGCAAAAATGAATCTGACAACCACAGTCTACAGAACCAACTTTTTTGAACACGACACACAACGGACCAATCACAACGCTTTAAGCGGCCATTTTGCTTCGGTTCCTCGGCGCTAACGTTAGCTCGACCCAAAGTACTGGACACTCTTTCACAAAATAAACGTAGAATACACCACAGAAAACACTGCTAACGAGCCCAACACACCCAGGCTAACTCCCACGCCGTCCAGAGAAGGCAGCACGCTAACTGTTTAAACAACGGACTTTACGTCACTCCGAACCGTGTGGTCTGAACCAAGCTGAGTGGGTTTCACCCGAACTACAGCTAACAACACGTTGTAACAGATTAGGTAAAAATGGAGCAGCAAATGAGTGAAACAGACCTTCAACAGCAAACCGCAGATGTAATAAAATGAAGCAGAGGTGACACGGCGGTCACAACAATGAAAAATGCATGCAGCCTCGCGACACGTAATGAAACGTCCCACAACCACAATCCATTCATTCATCCGTAGCTTCAAGCATACGTTGAAATGTGAAAGAAAAGATAATTCTAACGGGAAACGCACCAGACAATGCCACGATTAGCAATCTCTGACACCCACCAGCCAGAACCACAAACCCAAAACCAGGATACAGAACTATGCCAACAATACCGTGACAACAAGCTACTCAAAACAACTTACCGTAAAAACCGTTGTATTATACGCAGTATTTTTGCTCATTTGAATGTCCAGCGTATTAAACACCGAAGAGTATTATTTATGGATTTTTTCCCATATTTTTAGACCCATTTTTGGCTCTGATTCATCGTTTTTCATTTTTGGCAAACATGGTGCAGTACCAGTTTCGGCCGCTATATGGGCGCTGTAGGCAGCAGCCAGCAGAGGACTCAGAGAGCGAAGAGGAAGAGGGGCCACTTCCAGAAGTTTCTACATGCATGTGTCCGAAAAAAGCCTCCTTTGTTCGGACACTGACTCTGTCGCTGCCCGCTCCCTGCTATGGATGTACCGGTTTTTGTTTGCAAGATACCACTCATAAACCACACCGCGGATTTTTAAATCCAGCTGATTTCACATTTGGTTCAGCTCAGGAGCCAGTCTGCTATAGTGAGGTAAGAAATATATTTTTTAAGCGTTTATTAAAGAAAGCTCCGGTTTGACCCGTCTGGCGCCTGCATAAAAATCAGCGAACTTTTTTTTAAATCCAGCTGATTTGAACATTTCGTTAAACTCAGGAGTACGTCTACTATTATCCATAAGTCAGCGAAGAAATATATTTTTAAGCGTTTATTTAGCTAAATTTAAAGAAAGAAAGCGTCCGGTTTGACCCGCCTGGCGCCTGCATAAAAATCATCGAACTTTTTTTTTTAATCCAGCTGATTTGAACATTTCGTTAAACTCAGGAACACGTCTTCTATAAAGTCAGCTTAGTAATATATTTTTTCTCGCAAAGAAATAATTGTTTTTACCGTGTTTCTTTGTGAAGTTATTCGTACTGGCTTGGTCCTGTCGCCGCCATCTTGATCAGGACTTGGTCCTGTCGCCGCCATCTTGATCAGGACAAAGCTGACGCGTCGCGTGGCGATGACGCGTATTAAACATCGAAGCGTATAGTGTACAATTTTTTCGTGTTTATTGTTAATAATTTGACAAAGCGTTTTAAACACCGGAGCGTATTTTCCTCCGGCGAATACGGTAACAACCGTCTTAGGAACGCGGACGAGCCACCAAATGTAGTAAATTAATGGGGGGTAAGGTCTTTAAACACTTACTAGGCCACCATTATTGTAGAGATATAGGACTTACTGGTCAGTTTACTGACTTACCTATATTTTTAGATGCGCAGGTCTGAGCAGACTTTTATCTGCCCAAACTTGCCACCAATTCACGAGTTCATCCTTTTTCCGGTATTAAATTGCTTTTACTGTAATTAGACAAAAATGTAACTTCACGAGAGACTTCAACTTATGTTGGTCTACCAGAAAATAGACCTTTTATTGAAACTATCACAAAAATTACATTAAACATTTGTATCGATATTAGCTCTGATTTAATAACTACGTTGACAAGAATTCAAATTAAAACAAACAGACAGTTAGGAACTTTACTGTTGGCACATTACTTGACAGATTAATAGCTTATGAAAAATAAGAAATAGGAGGAAGAAATAAGAAATGAAAGCTAAGTTAACTGAAGTTAATTATTTTGAAAAGGCAGGGTGGCACTTTCCCATACAGGTCTTAGCTGGGCTTCTCACACGTTCAGAACACATCAACGCCTCGTTACCTGTTGACGATACGTCTTGGAGATAAGAGTTGAAGTTTGTGGACACTAACGGACTGTGTTGTCCAGTTCACGTCCAGATGACCTCCGCGTGTGTGAGCTGATTCAGACGAGCAAGAAGGACGCTTCTCCCGGCAGGAACAGGACCAGCTACTGACTGATTTTCAAAATAAAACTTCCGAAAACAACTTCTTTCAGAAATGAGTGTTTCGAGGCACAGCAAGGCTTTGCCGTGACTCCAGCTGAGACGTGGGTCTAGTTGACACAATGACCGGAACGTCTCCAGCTTTCCCAGAGGAGAGAAGCAAGTTGTGAGCTAGTTCTCCCCAAAAGCACTAAAGGGAAAAGCGGAAGTCTCCCTATATATGGGAGGCGGGGTCTCCCCCACCTCCTTAATAACTATTGGCTGGTTTTAACAAAATAAGAGATGGGTTTTCATCTCATAGGCAGAATGGTCTCTGAAGGACAACAGGAAAACTGTTTACATAAGCGGCCAGATGGACTGGCCTGTGAGCACAGAGAATATTATGGCTAACTTCATAGACAAAACAGAGAAGGAAGTAGCACAGCTTACCCTGACTCCATGTCCTAGATTTCAGAGCACACTTGTATTGTAGAAATAAACCAGCAGAAGGGTCAAACTCATGCAAGTAACAGATCATCATTAAAATGACAAAATATACTGTAGATCAATTCTGAATTAACACACATTAAAGAGAAAGTTCAATCTGATTAATTAGTGTCCATTAATTCATAATAATTGTAAAAATATAAGTGTCCACTCGTCTCCTTGAGGGCTTCAAGAAAGTCTAACACAGAGAGTTTCAGAGAGATGTGGAGAGGCCCACATCCCATACGGACATGAGGGTGCTATATCCCTACAGTTACATGCACAAATCATGCTCTCCCTGCTGTGAGTGACATAGAATCATGTACATCATTGCACATAAGCACAAATAAAACTCATAAAACAGCTCCTCTCTGTTTTACTGACTCTCAAAAAAATAAAAATAAAAGAACAACAACACACAAATAACTTCAAGCAGAACAGGTCCCTCTTGCCTGCCAACCGTCATAAAGGGAGGGGGACGTTCCCCCCACCTCCCTCACGGTCCACGGGGTGTTAGCTTAATGAATAAGCCCTAGCAAGGTGCCTCTGGTTTGTCTGCAGTAAACAGACACAGAGGCATCTGCAAGAAGCCCCCACACCCCTCACGGAGACAGGTGAGGGGTCACGTGCTCAAGCCCCCGCTCCTTTGTGAATAACGGGGCAGCCAATACACTAACCAGGCCAGCACGTGATATGTCCGCACCTCAGGGAGGCATGCCGACAGAGTCTAACAACGGGGGAGCCACATCAGATGCCCACAGGCAGCCATAGGCTTCACACCTTCACAGTAGCAATTGTGTTCACTGTGTGTGTGAACAAATCAGAGTTGAATCAGATCTCTCTTCCTGTTTTTCGAAGAGAACTGTGCTCTCTATCACCAAATAATCTAAAGTCTGCCAAACTCAAAGAATCATCTCCACATTCGCACGTTGCAACTGCTCCTTTATTGTTTATGAATGACACGCAATGTCCAAGCAGTGATCGTGACCTTCCTCTTTGTGCTGATCCAGCTCTGCTCTCAAACAGAGTTCTCCCAACGGGTGAAACACAGACCCCGGTCGGTTTGTCTGGTTCCGATGTCCGGTTAAAGCAAAGGACTAGTAAACTGGACCATTCCAGAAAACGGATTGGAGTCAGGAGGTCTGCTCGTTTACAAAACTCGCAGTCTCCTAGTCCCATGACTCCAAACTTGGAGGGGGAAAATAGACTTTCCGTTCCAATTCTATCTGATAAGGATGACAGGTTGCATCTGGCTTCGATTACCTTCGATCAGAGCAGCCTGGTAGCACATCGGCAAGGAGACCCTCTTCCCAATTTGGTTGAATCCCAGGGGTTCACAACCTCCAGGAACCTTGGAGGGGAACAGGATGCACCAACTGCTCTTCTTCAGGGTCAAAATATGTCACCAGAAGAGGCAACCCAGCCCCTTGGGCCAAGAACTGTCAAAAATTTCAGCTTGTTGGCAGAAAAGAACAAGCTGATGGCGTCAGGCCTGCCGGAGAATGTGGTAAAGACCATACAAAATGCCCGTGCCGAGTCAACATAGTCTCTATATGCACAAAAGTGGCGTATTTTTGAAGCCTGGTGCTCAGAAAGAAATATTATTTCTTATGCATGCGACTTGGCTCAGCTCCTGACTTTCCTTCAGGACCTACTGGAAAAAGGTCGTTCTTACTCAACGATTAAAGTTTTCCTATCAGCTATTTCAGCCTGTCACGAAGGCTGGGGACACAGGACACCTGGAGCGATCCAATCATAATAAGATTTATGAAGGGTGTGCTTCGGACTAAACCACCCAGCAGAATACTGACCCCTAGCTGGGATCTTGGCCTGGTCTTGGGGGCTCTCTGTGACCCCCCATTCGAGCCACTGAGCGAGGTTAAGATAGATTTGTTATCTTATAAAACCGCTCTACTCCTAGCACTTTGCTCGGCGAAACGCGTGGGTGACCTCCATGCCTTGTCTGTACATCCAATGTGTACCAGATTCGCCCCTGACGGGTCAAAGGTCACCTTAAGGCCTAATCCCGCATACACTCCCAAGGTCTTGACTTTGAACCACAGGAGTCTAGACTTTGATCTCTCCTCTTTCCCACTTGCCCCTGTACTTACTCAGGAACAGGAAAGGATGAAGGCTCTCTGCCCCGTGAGGGCTTTACGCACTTACATGCAAAGAACAGCCGAATGGAGAAAAACAAATCAACTGTTTGTCTGCTTTGCAGCACCTGCTACTGGAAAGGCCCTATCAAAACAACGCATTTCACATTGGGTGACTGAGGTCATTAAAAGGGCGTACAGTAGCAAAGGTCAACAGGTGCCCTCTGGGGTGCACGCTCACTCCACTCGGGGCTTGGCCACCTCCTGGTCATTGTTCAAGGGCGTACCAGTTGCAGACATCTGCGCTGCTGCGAACTGGAGCTCTTTAAACACGTTTGCAAAGCATTACAGTTTGGATGTTACTGCGTGTGACGTCACTCAGGCTGTCCTTTCTAACACACAGTAGAAAGCGACCTTGAGATGCCTATTGAATAAAGGCGGACGTTCACACTAACATGCATTTTACTGAGCATTTCAAGGGCGTGAATGGATTACGTTCCCATAGCAAGTATGTTGCACCGAGAGACCAGACTGAAAGGGAACTGAAAGTTATGCACCATAACTCATGTTCCCTGAAGGAAGGGAACGAGGTGCAACATATCTGGCCCTTTTCAATGCTGAAAGCTCGGTGAAGTGCAATTTTGGAGAAAGATGGATGGGCGTCAGCCGCTTAAGTACCCAGAGGGCGGGGCCTCTGGTGCGGCGTTGACGCCCCTGCCGTAAAGGCGTGAGTATATTCCTTCAGGTAATCACGCGGGGGCGCAATTCCCATAGCAAGTATGTTGCACCTCGTTCCCTTCCTTCAGGGAACATGAGTTATGGTGCATAACTTTCAGTTCTTATTTCTGCCATACATGTTTACCTACACTGACCAGGGCCAGTGACTCACGTGCTTTTTGGTGGATTCAGTGTTTTGTTTGCATTGAATGTGGATATATTAATGCATATGCAAAATTTTTTAGCACTTTTTCTATTTTATTTTATAGCTTGCTGTGAGTATATGAGCCAGCCAGACAATATCCATAATTCTAAAGATTTATTGAATGACCATGTATGAAAAAGCTTTATGGCCAGACTGATATATTGTGCCTGAGAAAAACTCAGCTGACCCTAAAAAACATACTTTATTTATTTTCATTTTTAATCATGTTTGAGGCTACATGGACAAGCATGAATGTAATATATGAAAAAATACAGCAATGTGCTGACTGACAGGAAGGTTACAGGCCAACCTAATCCAGGATAAAGAGGATTATGGGAAAGGTCTGTGTTTATCATTATTTCTAAATGACATCAGAGAAAAGTAAACAAAACAAAACAAAATAAAATAAATAAAAAGGCTGCTTTCTACTGCCAGTTATCATTCTCAAAAGGTTAGAAGCCAACTGAGTACTACAGCAGATGTTCACGAAGCTGGGGTCAGGACCCTGAAGTGGGCCACAAAACATCAAGTGATGCTTTGTAGATCAGTGGTTCTCAAACGTCCGCGAGCTGGTGCTTGGGGGTCTGCCCAAAAAAACAATATATTTATTCATATATTTATTTTTACAATTCAATTCAGTTTATTTAGATAGCACCAAGTCACAACAGAAGTCATCTCAGGGCACTGAACAGAAACATTCATGTACATAAAAAGTCAGTTATTAACATTATTTATCTGAGGAGCAGACTGCTTAGAGTTTAACTCCATCACAGACCTCTCCCCTTGAGCAGGGCTTGATTTGTAGACAGATTGATGCTGGAACACAAATAGCGGGTTGTCTAGTGGTGGGGAGTCTGGGGGTCCTGCCCCAGAAAATTTTGGATAAAGTAGATATGATTTCCTGCATTTTGGTGTATTGTAACAGGTTGTTAAACATCTACATGTTTGTTAAGACCGGGCTTAAGACTTTTTGATAAATCCTATAGTTAAGGTTGGCCTATTATGCTGCTACTTAGGCTGCTGGAGGACAAATTGACCCCATTTCCTTAAATGACGTGTTACAAATGAATAGTCTGCATATGAAATTATTTCTATCTCCTTCCTGTTCTTCTCAAACCCAGCTGGTCGAAGCTGGCTGCTTGTCTTGAGCCTGGTTCTGTCACGGTGTGGTGCGGTGTGTGATTGAGTCCCGTGGTGCAGACAGGCAGACTTCCGAGGCAAGAGTAAAATCAAAATACTTTAATAAGAGGGAAACAAAACAACTGACGTGGCAGTTACAAAACAATACGGACGTTCTAACTGAGGCTGGAATACTAACATTAAACATGTAGACAAGATGTACTCACAGACCAGGAGCTGGGGAACGACACACCAGGGTAACAGGGACAATGACCCGACAATGAGACACACATGAACCCTGACTAATATACACAACCTAATTAATGCTGAACACAAACACCTGTGACGCTGAGCAGACAGACCAACAGAGGAACAGACACAGGATGTAAGGAGGGGATGGAGCCAATCCTTACAGTACCCCCCCCTCAAAGACGCCCCCCGGCGTCCCCAAAAAACACCCCAAAAACACAGGGCGGGCAGAGGGAGGAACCGTAAGGACGGCGGGCACGAGAAAACACAAGGACAGGGGACAAAACACAAGGACAGCAAACCAAAAACCGACAGGAACAGGGCCTGGGACAAAAGCTAAACACAAAAACAAAACTAGAACACTAACGAGCGCCCAAACAACGAGGCCAAGGCGTCAACCTCGGGTAAGGACCCCTCAGGTGGACGACCGGGAGACCGTCCATCGCGCAGGACCCCATCCGGCGGACGACCATGAGGCAGACCATTCCGCAGAGACACCTCAGGTGGGCGACCCGGGGGCCGTCCATCGAGCAGGAACTTCCATCGATGACGAGGCCTCAGGACCGACGAAGATGAGGGTGGGACCCTCCAGGGCCCACCCAGAACAGGAGCCCCCTTATGCGGCGCAGCGGCGCCAAGCGTAGAGACGTCTCCGGGCGTTGAGACGTCAGACGTAGAGACGTCTCTGGGCGTTGAGACGTCAGGCGTGGACACCTCGAGCGTTGACACCTCGAGCGTTGACACCTTGTGGGAGGAGTCCTCCAGGACCCACCCGGAGCAAGAAACGTGAGGGGCTCCCTCCAGAGACCCCTCTGGACAGCAGTAGACGTGAGGGGGTCCCTCCAGGGACCCCTCGAGACTGGATACATGAGGAGGTCCCTCCCGGGACCCCTCGAGACTGGATACATGAGGAGGTCCCTCCCGGGACCCCTCGAGACTGGATACGCGAGGGCGTCCCTCCTGGGACCCCTCTGGACGGCAGTGGATATGGGTGGCACCCTCCAAGGCCCACCCAGAGCAAGAAACGTGAGGGGCTCTCTCCCGAGACCCCTCTGGACAGGAAACGTGAGGGGCTCTCTCCTGAGACCCCTCTGGACAGGAAACGTGAGGGGCTCTCTCCTGAGACCCCTCTGGACAGGAAACGTGAGGGGCTCTCTCCTGAGACCCCTCTGGACAGGAAACGTGAGGGGCTCTCTCCTGAGACCCCTCTGGACAGGAAACGTGAGGGGCTCTCTCCTGAGACCCCTCTGGACAGGAAACGTGAGGGGCTCTCTCCTGAGACCCCTCTGGACAGGAAACGTGAGGGGCTCTCTCCTGAGACCCCTCTGGACAGGAAACGTGAGGCTCCATCCACGTGGAGGCGTCTGCGACGAGTGGACCCTCCATCCACGTGGAGGCGTCTGCGACGAGTGGACCCTCCATCCACGTGGAGGCGTCTGCGACGAGTGGACCCTCCATCCACGTGGAGGCGTCAGCGATGAGTGGTGGACCCTCCATCGACGTGGAGGCGTCAGCGATGAGTGGTGGACCCTCCATCGACGTGGAGGCGTCAGCGATGAGTGGTGGACCCTCCATCGACGTGGAGGCGTCAGCGGTGAGTGGTGGACCCTCCATCGACGTGGAGGCGTCAGCGGTGAGTGGTGGACCCTCCATCGACGTGGAGGCGTCAGCGATGCGTGGTGGACCCTCCATCGACGTGGAGGCGTCAGCGACGAGTGGACCCTCCATCAACGTGGAAGCGTCCGTCGCGCTGGGACCCTCCGTAGAGGCGGAGGCGTCCCCCGCGCCGGGACCCTCTGGAGACGGCGAGGGACCCTCTGGAGACGGCGAGGGACCCTCTGGAGACGGCGAGGGACCCTCTGGAGACGGCGTAGATGCAACGCCCTCAGTTGGTGATGTAGCGCCCTCTGTAGGCGCGCCCTCTGTAGGCGATGCAGGAGCAGGACCTGTAAGTGCTGGTGATGTGGCGCCCCCTGGTGCCATCGGTAGGACAGCGCCCCCTGGTGCCATCGGTAGGACAGCGCCCCTGGTGCCATCGGTAGGACAGCGCCCCCTGGTGCCATCGGTAGGACAGCACCCCCTGGTGCTTCAGGCAGAACAGCACCCCCTGGTGCTTCAGGCAGAACAGCACCCCCTGGTGCTTCAGGCAGAACAGCACCCCCTGTAGGTGCTTCAGGCAGAACAGCACCCCCTGTAGGTGCTTCAGGCAGAACAGCACCCCCTGTAGGTGCTTCAGGCAGAACAGCACCCCCTGTAGGTGCTTCAGGCAGAACAGCACCCCCTGTAGGTGCTTCAGGCAGAACAGCACCCCCTGTAGGTGCTTCAGGCAGAACAGCACCCCCTGTAGGTGCTTCAGGCAGAACAGCACCCCCTGTAGGTGCTTCAGGCAGAACAGCACCCTCTGTAGGTGCCACAGGCAGGACAGCACCCTCTGTAGGTGCCACAGGCAGGACAGCACCCTCTGTAGGTGCCACAGGCAGGACAGCACCCTCTGTAGGTGCCACAGGCAGGACAGTGTCAGCGCCCTCCATCTTGGCTTTAGCCTCATCCTGCAGTGTTCTAGCCAAAGACAAAATCTGGAGGAAACCTGAGTCAATCACAGAAGGACTGTTAATAATAATGTCATCAATAATAGAGTAAGTCTTGTATTTGTAATGGAGGTCCGGGTTATTGATAGCAGCATTAAATAGTCTTTTTATCTGCTGGAAAATGTGATTGGCCTCCTCAGATCTCCGTCCCACAGCGACCCCTGTGGTCGAGGTGGGATCTGTACACCCTTCAGTGTGTCCTGCAGGCTCTTCCTGTGTGAGTCCTGCAGGAGTAGCGACCCCTGTGGTCGAAGTGTGAACAGGCTGCTCCCTTTGTGAAGGAGTCCTGTGAGACTGCTTTCCTTCAGCTGTGTCAGCAGTGTGGCGTGCAGGAGTCTCCGTGACTCCTGCAGACATGGTGTGAGGGAACACATACCCCCCCTCCAAAGAACGTCTCCCCCGAGACGTCACAGTGCATGGACGTGGGTACCCCTCCCCCTTTGAAACGCCCGCCGGCTCTACAGACAGCGTGGGAGAATTACGGGGGAGAGCAGGCTGAAAACCGGAAGTGCGCGGCTTCGCCGGTCGCCGCCTTCTCCTGCGGCCTCGTGTCTCCGGAGCTGGAAACGGCAGGAGTCCTCCCGGGTCCGAATCTGACTCGTCGTCGGACACATCCCACAGAGAGATGGCTCGTGCAGGAGCGAAGGAGGTGAACCGGTCGGAGCAGCCGCCCCGACGCTCCCTCGCTCGCTCTGCTATCAGCATGGGAGATGGAAGCTGCTCCAGCTCGGGCCTGTAGCTTCTCCAGGCGGGTTCGGTCCGAAACCCGCCAACTCTGATGGCTGCAGCTTCCCTCCGAGCAGACATCTTCAGCCTCTAGGTAAGTCTAAACTACCTGTCCGCGGGACTCAAAATGGTCGGGTCATTCTGTCACGGTGTGGTGCGGTGTGTGATTGAGTCCCGTGGTGCAGACAGGCAGACTTCCGAGGCAAGAGTAAAATCAAAATACTTTAATAAGTGGAAACAAAACAACTGACGTGGCAGTTACAAAACAATACGGACGCTCTAACTGAGGCTGGAATACTAACATTAAACATGTAGACAAGATGTACTCACAGACCAGGAGCTGGGGAACGACACACCAGGGACAGGGACAATGACCCGACAATACGGACACTCTAACTGAGGCTGGAATACTAACATTAAACATGTAGACAAGATGTACTCACAGACCAGGAGCTGGGGAACGACACACCAGGGTAACAGGGACAATGACCCGACAATGAGACACACATGAACCCTGACTAATATACACAACCTAATTAATGCTGAACACAAACACCTGTGACGCTGAGCAGACAGACCAACAGAGGAACAGACACAGGATGTAAGGAGGGGATGGAGCCAATCCTTACAGGTTCTGCTGAAGGTTCCCCGTGATGGAGATTTTCCTTTCCACTGTTGCCTTCGTTTTTGCTCAAGGACCCACATATATACACATAGAATAATGTAAACAGGGCTGTCAGAGTTGCAATGAGTTTATGTTAGGTGGGTGAATGATCTGATCATCTGACTGTTGATTGCAGTAATCCACATTATTAGCAGTAATAGAGGGCTCCAAACCAAATTTCGCTTATAGGGCCCCATGGAGGTCTGGTCCTGCACTGCACAGGAACCCGGTCTTGGTCGAAGTGAGAGCGTGAAGGGGGGCCGAGGTCTGACTGTAGTTCTTGATGAATTTACGATAGAAATGAGACAAACTGAAAGTTATACACCATAACTCATGTTCCCTGAAGGAAGGGAATGAGGTGTAACATAAATGCTATGGGAATTGCACCCCCGCGCTATTCCCTGAAGGAATACAATCACGCCTTTATGGCAGGGGCGTCAGTGTCACGCCAGAGACCCCGCCCTCTGGGTATTTAAGGCGCTGACGCCCATCCATCGTTCTCCAAAATGCACTTCACCGAGCTTTCAGCATTGAAAGGGCCAGGTATGTTGCACCTCGTTCCCTTCCTTCAGGGAACATGAGTTATGGTGCATAACTTTCAGTTCCCTTATCAGTCATGTCACTCGGTGCAACATAAATGCTATGGGAACGTAATTCAATCACGCCTTGAAATGCTCAGTAAAATGCATGCTAGTGTGAACGTCTGCCTTCATTCAGCAGGCATCCCAAGGCTGCTTTCTACTGTGTGTTAGAAAGGACAGCCTGAGTGACAGCCTGTCTGTCCGTCGTTACGTGGAGCTCCTGCAGTTTTTCAGCCAGGTACGCGTGCATCATGGCGGATACGTTCATTGCGCGAGGCCCTGAGCCCTATAGCATTTCTTGAGCAGAGAAGCCGAGGCTCGACAGGCTTTGCTGGGCAAAGTTGATTTCGTCCCGGATGACCTGGGGGCCAGGTGAGACGCCAGTGTGTCCTCCATTTGTGGCACGTTGGCTATGCCTGTTGCATCCATCCCGTCCACGTCGAGGAACTGTGAGAGCGGCAGCAACATGGGAGCCCTGGGTTGGGTCCAGGTGCGAGTCAGCTCCGTGAGGAAATCCGGAAAGATGGGCATCCTTTGCCTCGTGGCGGACTGCTGTTTTGAATAAAAATAATTTCCTGCCAACCTCGTGACTTGTTGACGTGGTGGAGGTTCTGGCCATGGGATCTGCAGCGCGTCCGTTATTCTGTGACACAAGTCGAACAGAGCAGGGATCGAAAAGTTAGTCTCCGGGAGCACAGGCGCCGGGGTGTGAGAGAGGTCTCCCCCCTGTTCGTCGTACTCAGGGTCGGCGTCATCAGCAGAAAATTCATCTGAGGCTGAAATCGAGAGTTCATCCTCATTCATCAAGCCTCGAGTGTCAAAGTCGACTGTTAAGTCCCCGATGGGAGCCAGCGCATCTTGGCTGTCACCCCATTCGCCTTGGGTGCTGTCCTCCAGAGCCATGTTCTTGAGCTCCGGGGTAGGAGTGAGAAGCTCAGTCGTGTCCGGGTCTGTTGGCGTTGCAGCAGCGCCCATGGCTTTGGCGACGACGTCCGCCCGGTGCCTCCTCACAGCCTCCAGCATCTGGCTGCAGTGTGGGCATGATTCGGGCGCATCCAGCGCCATGTTTGCGTGTAGCATTCCCAGGCAGACAGGACAGGCCTCGTGGGTGTCCGTCGCAGAGAGGGAAAAAACGCAGCCGCTGGGGCAGGCGCGCGAGGTTGGGCTCGCCGTCCTGCTGGTCTTTTTCGGAAGTCTTGTCTTTCGCTTTCCTTTCTCCGGAGGCATGTCCGAGATAAGACGAGCGAGTCCTTCCAAAATCCTTTTTTTTTTTTAGACGTCTCCTCCGTCGCGTCGCTTTCGCTGGCTAGCCTGCTACGAATTAGCAGAGGTAGCGGTGTGACCAGTTAGCGCCGTCGAGCGAAGCAGTCTGCGGAAAGAGGAGAAGAAAAAACTTTGGGGTTAAGGAAAAATGTGCCGGACTAGCTTTCGCTAGCCCAGCAGTACGCAGGAATAATTCTCTGTACGCCCTGTGTAGGGAGCAAGCTCACCTCTGGTCGAGCGATGAAGCAACAGAGAAGTCCCGCGAAGAGAAAGTTCAGGTTTAAGCGAGGTGAAGGGCAATAAGAGAACGATGGATGGGCATCAGCGCCTTAAATACCCAGAGGGCGGGGTCTCTGGCGTGACGCTGATGCCCCTGCCGTAAAGGCGTGATTGTATTCCTTCAGGTATTCACGTGGGGGCGCAATTCCCATAGCATTTATGTTGCACCGAGTGACATGACTGATAAGGGAACCTAAGAACCTCTGCAGCTGCTTTCTGTCCTTTGGAGTGGAGTCCTTTGGAGTGGGCCAGTCTAGAACAGCGGAGACCTTGGTGAGGTCCATGGACGAATTTATGAAACCTAAAAAAGAAGTGGTGGACTGGTGGAAATCATATTTTTTGGCCTTGATGAACAGATTATTTTTGTAACAGTCTTAATGATACAGATTTCACATGTCTCTTATGGGTTGTGAGACCTTTATGTAATATGAGGTCATCGAGGTAGACAAAGAAGAATTGGATGACCATATCGATGAGGACTTAATTAACGAGGGTCTAGAAAACGGCGGTGGCGTTAGTCAGACCAAAAAGCATAACTAAATATTCATAGTGTCCAGAAAGTGTTGAAAAACTTTTTCCACCCATCCCCCTCTCTGATGCGGACCAAGTGGTACGCATTGCTTAAGTCCAGTTTGGTGAATACTGTGGAACTTTGGATGAGCTCAAAAGCAGATGTCATGAGTGGCAACGGATATTTGTTCTTTATGGTAATTTTATTTAAACCCCGGTAATCAATGTATGGTCTTAACGAGCCAGACTTCTTGCCCACAAAAAAGAAGCTTGCACCAGTTGGAGAGATGGCCTTATGACACCAGCTTGAAGGGACTCGCTAATGTGTTTCTGCATGGCTCGACTCTCAGGACCAGATAAAGAGTATAGACTGCCTCTGGGGGGTGTTGAACCAGGGATTAGATAAAAGGCGTATACGCCTATATACGACTATAGTCGTACCATGTGTGGGGAGGCAAGGATGTGGCCTTGATTTTGTTAAAGACATCCATGAGGTCATGGTATGAACATGTAACATATATTCATGTAACATGAATATAAAGCTTATTATTAAATCCATTACCAAATAAACACAACACTTATTTTAAAGATACTGTACATGCGATTTTACTGTATTAATTAAAAAAACTTAGATTTACTTGAAGCTGCTCTTCTGTTCATTATGGAGATAGTAAGTATATATACAAATATTGATACCAAAGAGGGAATTGAAGCAGTAAGAAACATGTTCATCAAACATCCTGAGAAAAGGAGACCTGATGAGGAGCTGCTCTAGTTGCTGGAGATAAATCTGACCAAGAACAACTTGGAGTTCAGTGGGATTTAATTTTAGAAATTAAAGGTACAGCCATGAGCAAAACGTTTGAGGACTTCTTGGACTCACTGAACACGCATTATCCCTCCATAAAACTTAAAGAAACAATTGATTTCTTGGACACAGATACTTATAAAGGTCCACATGCCACACATTGGATGTTAAAGTCTTCTTTAAGAAACCCAACATGCATTATTACATAAAGACAGCCACCACCTAAAACACACATTTGCTGTCATAGCTAGTGAGGTTTCACAGAATGTGCACAGCAATCTGACTTTAAAGCTGTGACAGAGGTGATGTTTTCAGCTTGGTCCACAAGAGGGGACTCAAGGACTTTCCTGGGACAGTGAAAACATTCCTGCAGACCAGACCAACGGTTGTGGCCCAACGTTACCTTTTGTGACAGCCGGTTCTCTTTCTGCAGCACATTGAACATACGGACAACCCAAAATCCAGAAACTGTATCTGATCACATGTGAGCAGTGTGGCTCACAGTACGTGTGCGAGACGAGCAACACCATGCTGACCAGACAGCATAGGTACAAGATTCAGAGGAGAAAAGAGACACACGCTCCTCTGGTCCAGCATTTGACAGTACATTACATGGGTGGGATGCAGTAAGGGTCACAGTGCTGCAGGCCAATCCCACGTGGTCTGTGGCTCAGAGAGAGCTGAGTCTGGATTATCAACTTGGACACACCACACACAGAGGGCTGAATGAAAGCTGATGTTTGTATTACCTGGCTTTAGTTTCCTTTGGAGACTGTGATGACCTTTAACCTAAATGTAAACCCTGACCCTAAACTTAACCCAGAACCCCCTGCCCCAAACCTAACCCTCTGACCTTTGACCCTAAACCCTCACCTGCTAAGTCTATCATGCTGACCTTTGACTCTAAAGTTGACTGCTAACCCTGACCATAAAACCCGTGAACTTTGACCCTGGACTCAGACCCCTGGCCCATCGCCTCACCTGACACGCTCTCTCCTCGAAGCATTCGACAGAGTGGGGTCATAACAAGAGGCCTGGGTGGGGTGATAGGGACAAGTGCATTGGGAGCCAGCGCAATGATGGACAGTGCACAAATAATAAACACATAAAGGACACACAACATGGCCACACAAACTGTTTTCTTCTTGTTGTCCACTCAACAACAGATGTGACAACTTTCTGTCATTGTTCAAATGCAGCTTTATTAGTTCCATTACAGAGCCGCAGCATTGCTGCAGATGATCATCAAGTTGTTCTCTGCTCACACACAATATAAAGAGACAAATTAATACAGACATAAAGATATAAACAAAAACATGGCATCAAGGTTGAGTCAGGTCCTCTGGACGGATTCTTCAAACGTTTCATCTTTTATCCAATAGACTTCTCCAGTCCGAGGAGCTGCAACAAACTCTGTCTTATAAACAGCACATTCTCATAGTGGATCTACCAGTGCCCTTTATTTATTCTAATTCCTTTAGATTTTCAACAGGAGCACAAGATTACACATGAACAACTCTACGTGACACATCATAGCTTGACGTCCTTTTCAGGGAAACCACCAAGTCGTTGGTTCAGGTATGTTGACGACACCTGGGTTAAAATTAAATCTCAGGAAGTCCAACATTTCACTGATCACATCAACTCTGTGGATAAATATATCAAGTTCACACGAGAAGATGTAAGAAATGGCAGGTTGGCTTTCTTGGACTGTGAGGTCTCAGTTTCTGATAGAGGAAATTTGCAAACTGAGGTGTACCGCAAACCCACCCACACAGACCAGTATTTACAGTTTGACTCCCATCACCCTCTGGAGCACAAGTTAGGAGTCATCAGGACTCTGTACCACAGAGCAGACAGCGTCCCCACTAACTCAGGAGCCAGACAGAAGGAGAAATCACACACAAAACAGGCTCTAGAGAAATGTGGATATCCTAACTGGGCCTTCCTGAAAGCAGAGAAGAAACCCAAACAGGACTCCAGCCAGCCATCAGGTGAAAAGAAGGAACCCAGACCCAGACCAGTGGTCATTCCGTATGTTGCGGGAGTTTCAGAGACATTGAGACGTTTATTTTCTAAACACAACGTCCCAGTGGCTTTTAAACCCCAAAATACATTACGGCAAAGACTGGTTCATCCCAAAGATCCAGTCCCCCGGCACAAACAGAGTAATATTGTGTATGCTGTTCAGTGTCAGGAGGGCTGTGATCAGTCTTACATCGGGGAAACTAAACAGCCACTGGCCAAAAGGATGGCCCAGCACAGAAGATCAACATCATCAGGTCAGGACTCTGTGGTCTACACTCATCTCCAGGCCAGCGGTCACTCTTTCAGGGATGAAGATGTTCACATCCTTGATAGAGAGGAACAATGGTTTGAGAGAGGCGAGCACCAAAGTTAAAGTTCTCACAAAAGGGTTTGGTCGATCAAAAACAGATTATATCTGCTGCAAGAGGCTGAATAGAAATAACGATGGGCAGAGGTTCACCAATCTGAAAACTGTCAAACAGTTTCAGAATACAGTAATGTTCCTCAATGGAAGATTGAGATGACTTTGAATATTCCATAATCTGTAAATTATGTCATCATCAACAATTTCAAGAATCTGTAGAAATCTCTGAGCTTGAAGGATGAGACTGAATGTCAATATGGTCATGATCTTCTGGCCCTCAGGGGCCACTGCATTAAAAACAGGTCTGGTTCTGTTCTGAACCTCAGTGAGCTCACGAACACTTCCACAGATCAGTGTCTGTAAACACAGTTCATCCACAACTGCTGCGTAAAGCACTTTTAGGCAAAGAAGAAGTCATAAGTGAACACCATCCAGAACCGCTGCAGTCTGCTCTGGACAAAGAGGAAATTCTCTTTGAAAACCACAAACACCACATGCTCTAAAGAGGGGAGGGACCAGAGTTTTAAACAGGTAACAGGTCTCTTGTAAACGAGTCTATGAGGGTCAGTAGGAACTAACACGTATAAATAAAGTTCTAATGATAATAATAATAAAGCCTGCTTCTCTAATGGTATAGGGGTGCATTGGCATCTATGACATGGGCCGCTCTGCCTGAAAGGCACCATGAATGCAGAAACATTTCTACAGGTTTTAGAACAAGATCTGCTCCCATCCATCCATTCTTTTCAAGGAAGGCCTTGCATATTTCAGCAAGTCGACACCAAACCTCAGACGTCATCCTTCCATTAAAGAGCTCAGATGATGAACTGGTCTGCTTGCTCTCCAGACCTCTCACCAACGGAATACATTTTGTCCATAATGAAGTAAAAAATCCAACAAATTGTTGTAATTTCTTATTCAAAAGTCAAAGTCAACTTTATTGTCAAAACTGCAATATGTACAGGACATACACAGGATTGAAATTTCATTTCTCTCAGACCCCCGGTGCAACAATAACCATTTAAACATTAAAACATGTTAATAAACATAAGCATAAAATGAAATAATAAAAGTGTAATAATAAAAGTGTAATACTGTCCTGAGTTTAGCATAGTAGTATAAAAGTATAAAAAGTATATCTATAAAATAAAATGAAGGTTCTGACATTGAAAGTGACAAAGAAGCATATGAAGTTTATGTACACAGTATATGTATGAGGTATTTGATATTGGTATAGAGGTAAAGTGGCATTTGCAATAAGGCTAGTAAAAAGAATATACTGTATATATTAGCAGTAGTGTAAATGTAGATGTAAATGTATTGTTGTTGTTGTTTGTAGAACAAGTGTGCGCACTAAAACTAATCATCCTCAAATAAACCCACTGTCTATTTTTTGTGCAGGAAAATTTATTTGATGTTTTCCAGTAATAAAACTTGCAAGTTTTGGTTTAACAGGCAACCCCTTATATTCATTCAGCTGCAGTTACATATTAAGTCCACAGAGAGGCGCTGTGTCCCAGAGAACAGATCTAATATGAGGGTAAGTTTTTCTTTTTCTTTTTCTGTGACATAACTCAGAAACTCAAATTTAAATGTATATTCTAAATCTAAAGTGTTAATCTTGTTTTGTTTTTTCCACTTGGACATCAGAAGTAAACAGATCACAGTGAGAGATGATAAACAGGGAACTGAGGCGATGAAGATGAAGACTCTTTCTGAATGATGGATCCAGAAATTGGACAGACAGACAAGCTGAATGGTGGTAAAATTGTTTCGGATGCTATGAGGAGAACTGGCAGATGTGTGCTACTGCTGCAGAGGAAATGAGAACATTGTGCAGAGCTGAGTCAGCCAGGATGGTTCATAACATTTATTTTTGTGTGCCTGAAATGTCTTACAGAACTCTTTTAGTTAGATTATTAGTTATCTGTTTATTCAAAACCTTCTGTACATGAAAGAAAACGTAATATTTTGTGCAAAAAAAAAACCAGAGTTCTCCCAGAATCCTAAAATGAGAATAAAAACTAGAGAAATTGCATTTCCTGTGTAAATTCCGTGTGAACGCTTGCTGAATGAATTTTAGCTGAAAGCTGCTGAAGTTGAAACCAGGAAGAAAAGGTTTCTTCTGAATCGATAGAGGTGAATTTGAGCAGCTGACATTCGCTGAAATCTGACGAGTAAAAGCAGAAATCAGCAGAAAAACTGCTGAAATGTGTTGAAAAAGCTGAATACAGTAGAGAAGAAATTGGCAAAAGTGGCTTACAGTTAAAGTAGGAGTAGTGTATGAATCAGGGTGTCGTTAAACAGGGTAAAATACTAAAAACTAGAACATAATTGCTTTGATTTTTTTATTGACATTACAAAATGTTTGAAACCCCTTAAAGAAATCAAGGAGGACAGCTTCAGTTCCTGTTGCAAGGTGTTCCAGGTTGCAGGAGCTGAGCAGGAAAAGGCCTTTTTGCCAAGCTCAGTCCGCACTGAGGGAATGCTGCAGGTAATGATGGACTGAGAGCGTATATTGTAACTGCGCTGACGACGTGACATATAGGAGGAGATATAAGAAGGTAACAGACCAAGAAGGGATTTATAGATGAAAATGAACCACTGTGAGAGTCTATGTTTAGATAATGATGACCAACTGACCAATGAGTACAGGGTGATGGGTACGGTAGATACAACCAGTTATGAATCTTAGCGCACGGTAGACAGTATCCAACATCTGCAAGGCGCTGGAAGATCTGAAATAAGCAAAAAGAAAATGCTAAAAAATAAATAAATAAAAACCTCTAAAAGCCAAAAAAACAAGTTGCAGTTAGCTGAAAGAGGCTGAAAGGGGCAGAAAAAGTTGAAAATATCAGAAAGAAGCACAGAAGGTGTGAATTTGAAGAAAAATAGCAGAAAAAAGGCTAAAACGAGCACAAAAAAGCATAAAAAGCATAAAAATCTGAGTTTAGCAGAAAGAAAGTCAAAGTCAAAGTCTACTTTATTGTCAGAACTGCAATATCTACAGGACATACACAGGACCGAAATTGCGTTTCTCTCAGTCCCTCGGTGCAACAGTAACCATTTAAACACTAAAACACTGAAACATTTAATAAACATAAGCATAAAATAGTAAAAGTGTAACACTGTCCTGAGTTTTTGCATAGTAGTATAAAAGTATGAAAATTTACACCAACACTAAAACACTAAACATTTAATGAACATAAGCATAAAATGAAATAATAAAAGTGTAATACTGTCCTGAGTTTTTGCATAGTAGTATAAAAAGTATAAAAAGTATATCTATAAAATAAACTGAAGGTTCTAGCATTGACATTTGCAAAGAGTGGCAAAGCAGCATATGAGTTAATGTACACAGTATATGTATGAGGTAGTTGATGTTGGTATAGAGGCAAAGTGGCATATGCAGTAAGGCACATAAGGCACATTGGGCATCCTTAAATAAGGCTAGTCAGAGAATACTGTATATGTATCAGCAGTAGTGTAGATATAAAAGTAGTGTAAATGTAAACAGTAGTAATAAATAAAGTTTACTTACTTACTTACTTACTTAATAAATGTAAACAGTATTAATAAATGTAAACAGTGAATGTAAACAGTAGTATGACTATAGGCAGTAATGTAATACAAACATTAGTGCAAATATGAGAAGTAGTGCAAACTGAATGAGCACATGACCGAGAGTTTAGTGAATAACCCGTTTGATGACACAGAGTCCAGTGTTAAAATCTTTGTGTTGTGTGGTAATGTGTGAGAAAGTTTTTTGTGTTAAGGCAGTTCAAATGGGAGGGGAGGCAGAGCAGGCAGAGTGTTTAGCATCCTGACTTCCTGATGAACAGAGCTGTCTCAGTCTGCTGGTTCGAGCCTGGAGACTCCTCAGTCTCCTCCCTGATGGCAGCAGTCTGAAGCAGCTTAAAATAAGCATAAAAAGGTTGTAAACAACACAAAGACTTAAGGATGTGGAGAGGTCTAGTCATTTTCAATACATGACTGAAAGTCAGAGAGTCAGAGAGTCAGAGAATCTTTATTGTCATTTGCACCGCATGTGGTACATGTGATGAAACGAGATTATGTACACAGGGTCCCAGTTACATCCAACAAAATGTAAGAGAAAAACAGTAATAACATCTAAGATATGAACTAAGAAAAACATCAACTAGAAATACACTAAGCACCAATGTAATAGAAAAACATCATTACAAACAGCAGCACAAACATGAGTCTGTATGAGCAGATGGTCACAGATGAACACAGCAACAAGAAACAGATCAGCATCAGCATGATGTGATATTTTGCAGTGATTATTCTTATTATTTATTTATTCATGAGTCTAACAGCCTCAGGGTAGAAGCTGTTCCTCAGTCTAGTGGTTCTACATTTGATGCTCCTCAACCTCCTTCCTGAGGGGAGTGGGGCAAAGAGTGTGTGTGCTGGGTGAGTTGGGTCTTTCATAAGTAAAAAGTAAACAAAAAAAAAAGAACATTTGGATCTTTGAATTGTTGAAATAGAGCAACATTTGTGGAGTGAGTTATGTGCTAAAAAACATACAAAAGAAAAACGGATCTCAGTAGTGAGAAAGATTTATAAACACTTACACAATAAAACAAAGGCAGTAAATCAGGGCTATCCAACTGGCGGTCCGGGGGCCAAATCAGGCCCACAGATTAACTCAGGTTCACTTTAAATACAACTAGATTTTAAACCATAAACCAAACTTAATGACAATAACTGCTGGATGTCTGGCCCCTGAGCTGTTGGCTTTCAGTAACTGTGCCCCCCTGAGCAGTTTACTTGAACAACCCTGGATGAATTGTTCTGTGTTGGGGAGCTTTGTGTTCTCCTTCACTTGTCGTGAAAACTTGGAGGCCAAGAGGCTCCTCGACATGGATTTATCACCAACAGCCTTTCAGAGTTGGGATGTGTGTGACCTCATGACACATGATCATCTGTGTTCCTCTGTGACCATCCTCAGTTCTGAGAGCTCTGAGTCTAGGGTTGAAAAATCAATCCAAGGACTGCCAAATGTCAGCACATCCTAATGGTGACCTGGGAAATACTTCTAATCTTGTTTGTCTTTGCTGTTCCCTTTCAGTCATGTCTCTCGGTGCAACATATGCTATGGGAATTGCACCCCGAAAGATTACCTGAAGGAATACATTCACGCCTTTACGGCAGGGGCGTCAGCGTCGCGCCAGAGGCCCCGCCCTCTGGGTACTTAAGCCGCTGACGCCCATTCATCATTCTCTTTTTGCCCTTCACTTCGCTTAAAACCTGAACTTCGTGGGACTTCTCTTGTTGTCACATCGCTCGATCAGAGGTGAGCTTGCTCCCTACGATGAGCGTACAGAGAAATTTTTCCTGCGTACTGCTGGGCTGGTGAAAGCTAGTCCAGCGTTTTTCTACTTACCTCGAAGTTTTCTTCTCTCTTCGCAGCTGCTTCGCTCGATGGCGCTAACTGCGTCACAACACTCCCTGCTAACCATTAGCAGGCTAGGCAGCGAAAGCAAGACGACGGAGAGGACGGCTTCGAACAAAAAGAAACTAGGAACAGCCTCGACGCTTCTCGTCTTCGGACATGGCTCCCGAGAAGGGAAAACGGAGGACAAAGACTCAGAAGAAAACGAGCAGGACGACAAGCCCTTGCTCGCGCCCCTGCCCCAGCGGCTGCGGCTACTCCCTCTCGGCGACGGACACCCACGAGGCCTGTCCTGTCTGCCTAGGGATTCTGCACACAAGAAAAGCGCTGGAATCCCCCGACACCTGCTCCTACTGCTGTCGGATGCCGGTGGTAGTGAGAAAGCGCCGCACGGACGCGTTGGCTAAATCCATGGCGAAGGCCGTAGCGCTGAAGGCCGCACGCCTCGCAGAGCTGCACGCTCCCGGGCCGGAGCTCGAGAACGTGGACCTGGAATGCAGTGGTCAAGTCGGGGATGAGAACGTGTCGGACTCCTCGGTCCCCGTCGAGGACTCGACGCCCGAAGTGTCTGACCAAGACGCCGAGTACGGTTGCAGAGGAGAAAGTGTGGATTCCTCCCAGAACCTGGCGCAAATTCTACCGGAACCGGACGTGTCGGTCCCTGCTCTGTTCGACCTGTGTCATAGGGCGGCGGATGCCCTGCAGGTCGCGTGGCCAGACCCCACGCCTCGCCAACAGGTTACGAGGCTGGCGGGAAACTACTTCTATGCGAAGCAGCAGCCGACGACGTCGCAAAAAATGCCCATTTTCCCGGACTTCCTCATGGAGCTCAAACGCTCCTGGGTGGAACCCGGAGCTCCCATGACGCTGCCACTATCTCGACTCCTGGATGTCACTGGAATGGAGACAGCAGGCCTCGCTAGCACACCCATGATAGAGGAGACCCTGGCGGCTCATCTGTCCCCCGCAGCTACGGGGCCGAAGCCAGCGCTGCCCAACAGGGCCTGCCGTAACAATAGCCATCACGCAAGGCAGAGCAATGGCGGAAATAGTTGTCATCCAACGCCATCTTTGGTTGACGTTGACAGACCTCCCGGAAAACCAGAGGTCCCCCTTCCTCCAGCACCCAATCGAGCCGACGGGACTCTTCGGGGAAGCCCTGGAACGCATCCAGGCCAGGCTGGAACAAAGACGCAAACAGGTGGAAGCCCTCTGAGAGGGGCTGCAGAGAAAAAGCTTTGCACCCCCAAAGGAAGACATGCGTGGCCTTCCACGGAAGAGACCTGCTGGTGACAGTGAGACTTTCCAGTACCGGCCGAGGGCCTCTTCGATGACCCCGTGTGGAAAGCAGATTCGGGCCTGATGAAACAGGACGAACTGATAATTTTACAGGTTTGCCCGCCCACGTGGTACGGGAACCTAACCTTTTGAGCCCAGTCTCCACTTGTAGAACACTACGAGGAGCTGGTGACATGTGTGTGCGCACTAAACATGACTCGCCTACTGTATGTGTAATCAAAACAAACACTGTTTCATGCATGTACAAAAATAAAAGTACCAAAGCACAGACTGCCCTGGTTCTTGACTCGAGTCCCATTTTCATAAAACACAAACCACGTGGTCAAATGATGAACCGCAGCAAGATACACGAGCTCTGCCTGAGACAGCCAGATCTCGCGATATCTTCTGTTGGGCCGACCAGCTTGCTCGAGAGAGAGAGAGAGAGAGAGAGAGAGAGAGAGATAGAGAGAGAGAGAGGGGTCAAAGGCCACCCCTCCCGCGCTCAAGCACGACGAGCAGCAGTTGGACATGCCTTCCAGGCTCATGGTGCACGCGAAGGCCTGGAGGGCGTGTCTACCAAATGAATGGGTCATGACAACGATATGTCATGGCCTCAAGTTGCAGTTCACCAGGAGACCGCCCCCCTTCACAGGGGCACTGCAATCAAAAATTAACCCTGCACGCGCACACGTGCTGAGGGAGGAAGTTTTGACGATGCTACAGAAGGGAGTAATAAGTTTGGTCCCAAAATGCAAACTACGCTTGTCACTACAGCAAGTATTTCCTGGTGCCCAAAAAGGATCATTCCCTGAGACCGATACTGGATCTCAGGACTCTGAACAAGAGAATAAAAACTTTTAAGTTCAAGATATTTACACTACGGCAGGTTCTCCAGTCTGTGAGATCAGGAGNTCCTTAACGGGTCTCCAACATCAGGATGGGCTCCACTTGCCAGTCGTGCCCCTTGTATATGTAAAAATTTTCCCCTGGACTTGGGAGGTTACCCTGTGCTTGACCTGGGTTTTCTACCTCCACATTGCCACCCAATTACTAGTGGCGTAATGGGTCCCTTGCTCTTTTCCTCCTGTTTCTCAGGTTTTCCAGAGAAAAAAGGAGATGATGAGTAATCGCACTAGTGGAGCACGCTTATGCTGTCTCTAGCTGGTGTTTTTTATCTATATGCCCAGTGGTAACATCAAGCTGATGTTTCTACATTTGGCATTTTTTTCTTCTCAGGCTGTGCTCTCTACATACCTTGTAGAAAGCAGCTGGGAAATGCCTGTCATTTTAAGGCAGATGTTCTCACATGCATTTTGCTGAGCATTTCAAGGGCGTGAATGAATTACGTTCCCATAGCATATGTTGCACCGAGAGACATGACTGAAAGGGAACTGAAAGTTATGCACCATAACTCATGTTCCCTGAAGGAAGGGAACGAGGTGCAACATATCTGGCCCTTTTCAATGCTGAAAGCTCGGTGAAGTGCATTTTGGAGAATGATGAATGGGCGTCAGCGGCTTAAGTACCCAGAGGGCGGGGCCTCTGGTGCGACGCTGACTCCTGCCGTAAAGGCGTGAATGTATTCCTTCAGGTAATCGCGCGGGGGTGCAATTCCCATAGCATATGTTGCACCTCGTTCCCTTCCTTCAGGGAACATGAGTTATGGTGCATAATTTTCAGTTTCCAGTTCCTGCAAAGGTATGTTACATCAGGTGAGATCAGAGTAAAATTTATTTTTGAGATTTGTCCAAAATGCTCCTGTCACCTTTTAGAGAGATTATCTTTGTTTAAAACATTATCATAAAACCATTATGTGGTGTGCAGTCCTTCAGGCAATGCTAGGGACAAACCAGATGAACTAGAAGATTCTGCAGAAAGTTTGTATCAATGCAGCTACTGCCCAAAGTTTAAATAAACTGGCTTTTTTTGTGTAAAGTTCAATGGGAAATTGGGCTTACTTTGCTAGACTCTTAATTTGAAGAGTGAGTTTTTTGAAAATCCAAGTTAAAACTTATGTTTGCTTATCATAATAATAATCTTTCTATTAGCAGGTAGGTGAATGGAGAACCAGTTCTCTTTCACAGTGATGACCTGGCAAAGAGGCATGTTTCTTTATGAGGCTGAATCTGCTGAGCCGTATTCCTAATTACTCTTAACAAAGAATGGTCTAATTGGAGATGACATGGAGTCTGAAAATATCTGGGTCTATGGAGGCCGCCATAATGGAAAAATATAAGAAAGCAAAATCTGGTAGCCAAAATAAAAGCCAGTACTGTAATGACAAATCTGCTGAGTAGCTTTCTATGGAGCAGAGATCTGCATAGCACAGACACAGCTGAAGCTGTTAATAAACACACAATTACAGTACTGTGTGAAAACAAGTCTTGTTTAAAAATATATATTTTAAAATGAGGAGAAGGCTGAGATGGTCTCATGCATTAATTTTAGTTCCTACAGGGATTTATGTAGGAGATTCAACAAGACCCTTCACTTCCAGTTTTGAAGCGACAACAGATCTCAATACAACAGAAGTTAATGAGGTTTGGATGTCTGCACTCTGGGGAGGTTCAAGATCAAGTTTTGGTGCTACAGGAGTGAAGGACTTACTGGGAGAAGACAAAAATGTGTAAAAAATGTAGATTGCGTTTTTCATGACTGCAGGAGTGTCAAATTAAAAAGGACCAAAGCCAAGCCTGCTCAGCCAAGTGCGAGTTACTGCTTGTTAAATTTGTTTACCTGTGAAACAGAGCTCAACCAGCGTCATTCAGCTGCAGTCCAGTGAACAAAATTTCAAATACTGCCTATTTTGATATCCAAGGGCTCTCATCTTCAAATGTGACATAATAATAATTAAACTGTAAATATGATCAATGTTTTTCAACAAATATACAGTTTAAAACGGAAATAAGGGAGTGGTGGCACAGAGGTTAGAGAAGGCAAGCCAGTTTTCTGTTTGATCCCACCGGACATCAAATGCGGTTGGAAAAAGTGAAACACCCACAATACAAAGCCAACTGTTGTAAAAAAAAAAAAGAAAAGAAACACCCACAACTGCCTCCACTCTCATTTGCCCCACTCGGGGCGCTTGAGCAAGGCCCTTAAACCACACCATCTGCTCCTCCAGGCGCTCTAGATAGTAACTCTCTGCTCCACACAGAGGGCTGTGGTAGCTCGGTGGTCTGTGGTTGTGTCGGGAAGAACATCTGGTGTAAAAGTAATTGGCAAGTCTTAGTTCGCTGAGGAAGGGAGCAGCCGAAAGAAGAAGAAAACAGAGAAACATTTTTGTTATATAAGCTTTTATTTAAAATATCAGAAGTCAGCACAAATAATGAGTGATAAATTATCTTTAAATTGTTAAAAATATGCCCAAAATATTTCAAAGCTGAACTCTCTTCATCTCGCTGTAGAGCAAACACCCTGAGGCTCTTTACATTGTGGCCGGAGACTTTAATCACGTGAATCTAAAGGACTGCCTCCCAAGATTTATCAGCATGTGGGCATACTAGGGCTTTAACAGACTACTCGAGTAATCGACACATCAATTACTTGGACCTCTATCGAGTTTTTTTATTTCACATCGAGTATTCGTAGTGACGTCATCACGTCAAAGTTACAGAACAGAAAATGAATCAACTTCCTGTTTGGAGCACGTTGCAAACCGGTGTTACACCATATTCTGTGACCACCGTATATTGTAACCGTTGTTGGGGGGCGATGTTGCATGAACTGTTGCAGGTCACAGAATGTGGTGTAACACCGGGTCCAATGACCGAACCAGAACCAGCTTCCTGTGACCTTGTTTCACAAATAAAAGGCAAAAAATATTAATCTCTAAAGCTATAAAAACCTATTAACATATTAATCGCTAAAACTAAATCTAATGCGCAGCACCACAGGCGGTGGTGCGGGGTGGTCAACCGCCACACTGTTTTTAATTTCGTTTTTGACGTGCCGCACATTTTTTTCACTTTTGCAGCTTAATAATAATAACTAACAGTTTTGGGTTTCCTGTGACTTATTTGCTGTAACATAAATGGTAGGAACATAATACATGCTCCCAATGTTTTGTTGGTCTTTTTTTGTAAATAATAAATTACTTCTTTTTTTTGCGGTTTTGATTAGTTAATTATTTTTTGCATCTTGAGAACCTATGACATCATCAACTACTCGAGCTCTACTCGACTATTATTATGTTAATGCATCACGAAGGACTCCACTCACCCAGCCAGCACACACTCTTTTTTCCCCGCTCCCCTCAGGAAGGATGTTAAGGAGCATTAAGAGTAGAACCACTAGACTGAGGAACAGCTTCTACCCTGAAGCTGCTAGACTCATGAATAAACAACCAGGATAAGCACTGTGAAAAAAATCACATGTTGCTGCTGATCTGTTTCATGTTGATGTGTTCATGTGTGCTCATCTGCTCACACAGACTCGTGTTCCTGCTGCTGTTCAGCGTAATGTTTTTATGCTACTAGTGCTTAGTATATATTTTTAGTTGATGTTTTTCTTAGTTCATATCTTAGATCTTTTTACTGTTTTTCTTTTACTTTTTATTGTTGGATGTAGCTGTGTACATAATCTCGTTCCACCACATGTACCACATGGGGTGCGAATGACAAATAAAGAACCTTGAATCCTTGAATCCTTGAAATAAACTGAATTACACCTGATATACTATGAGTGATGCTGTAATAAACAAATTTTTCCCTTTTAAATAAGTTTTTATTATTTTTTGTAGCTAGAGCATTTCTAAATTTGCACAATTCACATTTTTTTGGAATGTACATTTAAAACTTAGAGACGAGTTGGACATTAGCT
>JBBPBX010000035.1:173135-184408 GCA_038048925.1 Garcialebias charrua | reverse complement strand
TATTTTTTTTTATGGAGATGCGTGTCGTAACCACGAAACGTCATAACTCAAGACCGTCGTAAGTGGAGGACTACCTGTATAGAAGCAGTCAAAGCTAAATTAAAAATGTTGGGGATCTTTCGTGTTTGGACCTGCAATTATTGATAATTCGTCAGGTCGAGTGGGGTCTGGAAATTATGGCTACGGGCTGGGGCCGGGTCAGGTCAGATTTTTTGGGCCCGATTGCAACTCTACCGAGGAGCCACAACAAACTCAGTCTCACAAGCAGCACACTCACCAGCCAACCAGTTTGTTGGTGATAAGATGGTTTCTGGGGACATCCCTCTCTCCCATCAACTACTTTGAGTCAACCATAGCCAAAGTTGTTTGACTGAGTTTGTTGTGGCTCCTCGGACTGATGAAGTCCTTTGGATGAAGGATGAAACATCTCAACAACAACAACAAAAGAAACCGTCCAGATGGCCTGACTGAACTTCGTTGGATTATTTTTTTTTTTTACCTGGATTATTGCGCATGAACTATGATGTTCTGAACCACTTTGGCTACGGCTGCCTCAGAGGAGTCGATGAGGGAGAGGACAGGCCCCAGAATCCAGCTTATCACCAGCAAACTGATTGGTCCACTGAGTGAGTGTGCTGCTTGTGGGACTGTTTGTTGCGGCTCCTCAGACTGATGAAGTCCTTTGGATGAAAAACGAAACATTTCAACAACAACAAAAAAGAAACCATCCAGATGACCTGACTGAACTTTGTTGGATTAACCTAATATACATTTTATTTTATATTTTTAACTTATTGAGCCATTTTGGTACATTTTATACTTCCTAAGATTTGATGCAGTTTCCATACTTTCTAAGTCCATTTGTTCCAAAAGGATGCTGGCACAAAGCATGTTGTGAAGACCAAAGGCTCATATCTACAGGATGACTTTCCACACCTGGAAGCTGCAAAACCTGAAGCTAATCCTTCACCTTTGTGTTGCATCAGGCAGATCTTTTGAACCTGACATTTTTATACGAATATCGTTGTGCGTTCTACCTCATTTGAGTTAATAAAACCAATGACCATGTGCACAGATCTTAAAAATGTCATCAAAGGTGGAAACATTTAGGCTGATTCAATAAACTGTGTTTTTTTATTTTTTATTTTACAACAGAAAAGAAAAAGGTTCATGATTCAGGACACCACTGAGTGCAGCCTGGAACACATCGTAGGAGACATGTCAAACATCTACAGCAGTTAGCTCTGCTGACAGGACTGAGTATTAGTTGAACGGCCCGCTGTTAGCCTTTTTGGAGGACAGAGTCCACACTGTGCTTTCAGCCTAATATCAGCAAATACGATGTGGACAGAATCAAATCAAACACCTTTGAACTTGCTTTTGAAGCTTGCTTTATGCATTCATGGTCCTGAAGATGCCTATCAGCATCAAAAAAGACTGTGATGTTTGTTTCTACCTGGCGGCTTCTCCACTCCTTTCATTATTCCCTCTTAATATTCTCATTTTGTATGCAAACACAAACACTTTCTCGCTGCTATTCTGGGACGTGATGTTTAACGGTAGCTGAACCCTCAGTGACTTCAACCATGCAACATGTTTGTTGGTAAAGTCTTGATAATGACACTTTTCTCGTCCGACTTCTGTCGTTTTTTTTTGTTTTTGTCGACAATAGTTAGTCATAAAATCCCCAAGTTGCTATGCATCATGATGAGATCAGATAAGATGACAGATCCCCTGTATATGCTTCTTTTAGAGATTGTAGGACACTTGAGTCACAAATTTAAATAAAAGTGATGGTTTTAAACATCCCCATCATTGGCTGATGCATTGTATTGTCTAATGTACTAACATAAGTTCTGTGTGGATCTGTTGTTAATGCATCATCTGTATCACCGATTTGCAAAGTATAAAACCATCTCCATAGGCTCACACTGTCAGAAGTAATGCTAGTTTTTTAATGTAATAATAAAAATAATAATTGCATAGGCTACAGTATTTAAGCAATGATTAGATTTAGTTCAAGTCCAAAAATGCCCATTTCTAGCATCACTTTTCTCAGTGTTGGAGCACCGTACTCATCGTGTCTTTGTTTCTTTGTGGGAAACAAAGAGAACATGCATTGTAACGTATACAGCTCAGAATACATTTAAATCTGACAATAACTTTGGGCACGGTCAACCAAAGCAAAACGACACAAAGATGTCAACGTACTGAGGAAGCCGTGGATCAATCGCATGTTACGTCCATGACCCCCTCCTCTGTGGCTTTCTGATGGCTTACACATTTTTTGTTTTGTTTTGTTTTCATTTATTTATATTTTTATTTATTTATTTAAGGCTGTGCAGAAAGGATGGGCTGGGAGGGTTTGGGCCTGTCGGGTAAGATGCTAAGGTTTTGCAAACAAATGTGAAAACCCCTCTCTCATGTTTGCTGTGTCCATGCTGTGCTTTCAAGCTCAATTAATACTTCCAACTCACCCTTTAAAAAAAATGTTGCATTGTTCTATGCCTTATAGAGGACACAAGTATACAGCGTTGACCAAAAGAAAAGAAAAAGAAATCGTGTGTGGTCTTTGTTTCTAGCCATGCTTCAAACATCCTGAAAACAGAATGTAATAAGCTTTTGTTCTAAGATTATGTCTAAGCCTAGCTTTCATATGAACCTCTATTTTGTCCCATAGAATATGGAATGATCGGAGAGCATACAGTAAAAAGTCAGCGGCCAAGATCAGTTCATGACACAAAGGCCCTGCAGGAGCAAGCTGAATCTGCTAAATTTATGGCACAAACTGGTAATGCAATAGTTATGTTTCTTTATTTTGTTAACTAAATCTAATTTCATCATGCATGCTCTCTCTCTCTCTTGTACTGCACTTCTCAAGTGGAAATGTTTTGCATTATTATTATTATTATTATTATTATTTTTCCTACTCATTCCCAAATGCCACATATAAATAAGAACGATAAATTTTCCATTTTTCCATGAGTATTTACTTTGAACTTCAAGCCTAATTGGGTTCTGTGCGTCTGTTTGTTTTATTGTCTTATAGCTTGGATTACTCGAGCAGAATTCTTTTTTAGAGAACATTAATTAAACAGCAGTTCAAAACGAAGGGACTGATGTAATTAATGGTTTTCTCCAAAACGTGATAAATGAAATGTCATTCGGTGTAAAAAAAAAACACCCCTTCAGCACAAACTAAATCACTTTTAATGAGTGAACTGATAGATGCTGCCCTTACAAGTAAAATAAAGCGTAGCATCAGTTAATTTCTAAGAAACGTAAAAAGAAAAACTAAATTCACAAACGCTCTCACAGCACGCCAACCTATTTCTGATCTGATTAGAACGAAATAAAGTAAATGTTTTTATTTTCATGTTTGCTTAATTTATGTAAGATCATTTTTCTCAGTGGGTGGGTTTATATCTAGCTGCTACTGAGATAGTTTTTATTTTTTATATTATTTGATTTGTGGGAAATGCTTTACTTTTTTATGTCATTCCATTGAGTTCAATGTCATTGTTTAAAATTATAATTTTTTTTGTTCATTCCATGTTAGATTTTTTGTTGTTGTTTGTTTGTTTGCTTATTTATGAAGCACACATTTGGTACACATGCCTGTACTAATATCTGCTCATTAACATCTCTTCTCTCCATTCACCGTAGGTATGTTGTTTCCTTGTTAAGTCGCCTTGCCGTGCCTTTCTGTTCCTCATCCTCAGACAATTTACCCTCCCTATAATGCCTCATTGACCAAATTGATCCACCTTTCAGTGTATTTTATGATCACCAAAATTAAAGGCAGGGTTAAGATCCTATTTGCCCAAATTTGTGTCCTGTGAAGCACATTTTTGTTTTAAATTTCTTACCCTATTCGATGGCTACAATGACATAAATGTATTCAGAGCTGCAAATGAAAAGAATATTCATCTCTGTGTTAAATTATTTCTCTAATACATTAAGCCTCAAAGAAAATGAACACTTCACCTGGGGGTTTAACACAATCAAACATCAATTATTCGGTGACTACTCATATGGAAGGATTTTATTGTTCACTTATTTCTCATCAAATTAATACATTTGTTTTGCATTTGGGTTATCACTCCAATACCTCATCATCACTTATGGTTTTGTTTAGCATTTCGTGGATTTTTATAGCGTTTAAAACCATGAAAGCTGAGAGACTCGGTGATGTTTCCTACAATTAAATAACTTAAAATAAATGCAATATATACAATTTTATCTTGGACTGAATGCAGAGTTAAATACCTGAACAGTTAAAATCCTTATCTATGGAAACAGATTTAGTATGGTTTAAACTGGGCCACTAATGTTTATTTCCCAGAATTTGATTATACTGGACACAGTCTGTTTTAAGGTAAACACACGAAAATGGCTGTGATGTGTTCAAAAAATGATTTTTTTTTTTTGTTTGTTTCGCTCCAATCCACGGAAGTCTTATATTCATGATACAGTTATAAATAAATAAAAATAAAGACAAATACAATAGTTGCTATGTTGTCAAAATAACTGGTTGGTTCACTGCCGAGCAAAAATAAAATCCACATCTAAGACCTCTTTCTGAACTAACATCCATTAAATTCCATTTTTATTTTTTGCAGATGGCTTTTTTTTATGATTTTTTTTGCATGTCACCATGCTCTTAAAGAATTTTCTTTAGAGTGATTTTCCCACTTTATTTTTCTATTTTTTGGGTTTCACGGTGCGCATGCATTTTCTTTTAAACGAAGTGAAACAGCCAGATGTAATCTCGATGTCTACTGTTACGCCTTCTCTGTGATCTTTGCATAAATACACATTTAAGTTTGTTGTGGAAAGGATGATTCATTTACATACCTCTCCAACATGGTAAACATCATCAACACAACTACTTTCAATGATTGCAGTCACTGCGCTGCACACAAAATTCAACCAGGAGCACGGCTGAATAACGAGATTGAATAACGATTGAGAGATAACAGGACGAGTATTCATCAAAGATCACATTAAGGTAGCATAGACTGTAAGTAGCGGTCTTGTAAACGTTTAGCTCTCCACCTAACCCCCAACGTGACTCATGTTGACCCCTTCCAACTTCAACCCTGCCAAACTTTCCCCACTCCCCGCCCCTTGAGCCACACAGGACCCTATTGTTGCCTTTAACTAGTGTCACCCTTCTCCCACACAGGTGAATCAGGTGCAGAGGAGTGGTCCCAGTGGAGCTCATGCTCTGTAACATGCGGTCAAGGGTCGCAGGTGCGAACAAGAACATGTGTCTCACCATACGGAACACACTGCAGCGGCCCTTTAAGAGAATCAAGGGTTTGCAATAACACTGCCCCTTGTCCAGGTAGTGTTAGCCGCAGATTCTTGAATGTTTTTACTCTTTTGTTGTTTACATGCGAGGAAATGTGTTGGTTTGTTCACCATAATCTGAATGTGTCTATTTAGGAATGCTACTGTCTTTACCGCTATAACATTGAATCTAATCCTTTCTTTGAGGTTATTTTGTGAGTGCGGTTTTGGCTTTTTTTCCCTCCACTTCATTGTCACTTCTGTGTTCTCCATGTCATTTAACTGGAAAACGATTCATCAGCGCCTAAAAAGGTTTCATGACATGCGGATCCGCATGGAGCTTGGGGAACCGTAGATACTGATATCTTCAGCGTCGTTTCCTTGAAGGTCAACCGTGCATTTTAAAATAGCTCGACGGTGTTTCTTCAAAACACGCTGGAAGGCATTTCATCATAAACCCATGATGGCATGGCAGATGAGTCACTGGTAGCCAGGTATCAAAATCGGACGACTTTTTTTGATGGAAAACTGCGGCATGCTGATGCTTGTTAGCATGTGTCCAAAAGGAAAAGTGAGTCGGTGTCACTATAATTCACATTTTGGCATTGTTTACGCAGAAAAACTAGTAGATTCAATAATGAAATTCTGCACTCATGTTCAGTCAAGGTGCTTGATGATGCTGATAAGTGCAGCGCTTCCGTGACCACATCCCTCTCACACATAAGTAATTAGTATGATTAAAAAAAGAAATCCTGCAAGCTGCAGCCTCTCCCTCCGACAGCCCCATCTCTGGTGTGTCATGCTTCATTTTTAGATGTGGCACATGTAAGAAGTAGTTTTTAAAAGGGTCAATCACTTACTGAACGTGAGCTCTTAACGCAAGACAGCGGATGAGTCACTTTAAGAGAGAAACCAGTTTCTGTTCCTTTTTAGTCAGTACAATTGAACTTGGATAAGCATAAATTCACATTTTCCTCATGGAAACCAAAACAAACAGAAAAAAAAACAACTGAAAAACAGATAGTGAAATTACAAATGTGATTTTAGGACCTAAAGTGAACTGAGCATTGTTCTTGATATGATCTTAGATGTGCTGACATGGCTAACTGTGGATCCAGAAAATTAATTTGGACATTAATGCTTTAAAACACAAATAATTTGTTAGAACTACTGAAACAAATGCAAAATGCATGTTATGATTTAGATCAGGGCCACTCAACTGGTGGCCCGAGGGCCAAATCAGGCCCACGGATGAACTCCGTTTGGCCCGCCTGTGGGTTCATTTTTAAATAAAACTAGATTTTAACTCACTTCATGACAATAACTGCTGGATGTCCAGCTTTTGAGCTCTTACTGTGCCCCCCTGAGCAGAATAGCCCTGATTTAAATCATCATGTGACCTCAGTAAATAGATAAAACAATAGCAGTTAGTCAGTTTTAACAATAGCAATTAGTCTATTTAAATTTCTTATTTTCTCAGTTAATTCAACCTTTCAGGATCCTGTTTTGTTGTTAAGTTCTTTGTGCAATAAGCATGTTTTTAGATATACTGTATATAAAATAATAATAATACATTTTTTATTTTCCCCATTTGTTCCTAAATTTCAGCTAATAAAAATGTCGAGCTAACAGTCACCGCAGGGGGCTGGGACGAATAAAACCAGCTTGGCAAGGTGTACATGTGTTATTATCCTGTAAGGCAGACAGATCAATTGGCTTTCTTTACGCTGTCTGCAGTTTGTTTGGATGGAAAGAGCACCTCCAAAACATAGTATACAAAATGGCTTATAGTGTTTAGTTTAAAAGGAGCTTTACCTTCTATTCAGCAGGTGAAAACAGCAACATCATTGGCGAACACTGCAGCCTGAGATCAAGCACGCCACTAGAAATCCTGGGCCTCCACAAAAGCTCTGATGCCGTTTTCAAAACAATGCATCTGCCAAAATACATTTCTGCTTCATGAAATATCTCCTTTGAATCAGGAGCCCCCCTTTACAACTGAACTGCCTTTCTGCCTTTGAACCTGAGTCAGTTTGTTCTGCAGAAGGACAGCAGCCCAGGAATTTGGATTTTTTTTCTGCCCTATCTTTTTGTGTGTGCAGAGCATATTAACAATAAAAACATGGAGCCCAAACACAAGAATGATGTTGATTTATGTCATTTAGAGCATAGATTGAGACGTACTGCGGTCAACAACAAAGGGTCATGTTGCTCTGTATGCTTTAATTTATCTAAATAGCCTTTGTTTCTCATTAAAATATAAAAACAGCAAACAATTAAAATAACAAAATCCAGATATGGCCAACGTGGCAATTAAAAATTCTACCAAAAAGTGCTAAAAAAACATAGCCGAACTTGTCTGTTATGTGATAATATACAGTATTTTCCGCCTTACACGTCGCATCAGTCCATATATTAACGAAGTGGGGAAAAAAAATTAATACGCTTCACCATATAATTCGCATCTATTATGTGTCACCGCTGACGCATCACATTTGTTATGCGTCACCGATGACGATCCAGAAACGTGGGCCGGTGTTGTGCCAAAAATCGGTTGGCTGACAAATGAGCACGGGAGGACTTTAACAAGAATTTAACAAGATTTTTTGTTTTTATTTTTATTTTATTTATAAATTTGTTCATTTTAAAATACAATACAAAACAATCCCATAAATGATAACATACAAAATATAAAAATGAAAGGCAGTAGAAAGAAGAAAAAATCTTATTATAGCTGTCCCCTTTTTTCAAAAAATTTGTTCAAACTAAATTAATAACTCTTTCTAATTTTTCTAACTCTAATACAATACACATTAAGCTACTTGATGCATTTTTTTGAACAATTCAGTTTTGATCAAGATTAATACTTAAAAAATATTTGTTTTCTCAAAATTATAGTAAAGGTACCCTGATGCATGCTCAATAAGGTGTGTTTCATTTTAACTTTTCCTTAATAAATGTACTATATTGGTCAAACAAGCTGCATTTCAAAAATTGATTTGCAGCTGCTGGAGTCCGCAGAGGGAGAACTCGCTGTGGATTTCTTCAACATTTAACAAGATAACTGCCTAAAACAATTATTTGTTTGTTCGACTTTATAGTAAATGTGTGTCTCAGTTGAACTTTTCCTTAATAAATGCACTTTTTTATTCAAATCATCTGCATTTCGCCTGGGCTACGTGGCGAAATGCAGCTAACTTGACCTTTGCTCCAGGAGTTCCGGAGCGAAACGAAAGTGGCCTCTATGACGAGCCAAGAGTCCCATTAATAGCCACTTTTACTTATTAATGAGACACTTGGCTTGCCATGTTTGTTGGGAGCCCTCTAGTGGCTGCAAATGGTAATGTTTAATATGTTTCATGTCAGAATGAATGAAATCATCAGATCTCAGCCAAAAATGGGTTATTAATATGAGGAGAAAACGTGTATTAGTCCTTAAGTGTATAAGTCACAGGACTTGTAAATTTATGCAAAAAGGTGCAACTTATATGGTGAAAAATACGGTATGCAACACAACCTGACTGTTTTGGAGAGGATATAAAGAATGTGACAGAACCTCAAATTTTATCTGAAATAATAAGATGGAGTGCAACTAGCTTTAGCCTATTCAGCTGTATGAAACAAACAAACAATAATTGGAGTGGTCATGCACAGACACATCTTCATGACACCTGTCACCTGATAACAAGGTGACACTAGATGTAGACTCTTCACAAAGATGGAGATTTATTATGATGGGAATGATTCAAGCTCCTATTTTTGCCTATTTTTTGTTCATTACTCTAGTTGTTCTTTAAACAAAGGAAATGCATTATCTTCTGTGACTTATATTTAATTATTTGCTTAATGCTTTCATTCTTGTTACCAGAAGCAGTGATGATCAACATAATAAAATTAGAAAAATGTATTAAAAAAACATGAACAGAATAGGATGAAATGTTTTAGTTCATAATAATACAAATATCTGACTATAATAATACCCTTTGTACCAAGTGAAAGACTACAATCTAGGTGTTTTAATTTCAAAATATGCATGACTAACATGCATTGTTTTCAGTGGAAGCTATTTCACACGCTACAACTAAGAGAGATAATTTTGTGAAGTTTATGGATTATAATATGTATATAAATATATATATATTTTTTTAAGAAGTTGTTACCAACATTTTGTTGGAATATTTAAATCTTTTGTTTGTGGTCTTGTGCAACTAAAATATGTCTTGCCTTGTAGTGCATCAAGGGTGCTCATGGCTGTGATCATGGTTGCAGTTCCGAAAAGAAAAACACAAAGAAACTCAGTCCTATTTAATCATCTAGCTGTGGTGACTGCCTGCTTTGAAGCCTACATTTTCAAAGTAAATGCTTCAGCCATCAGGGGACAGTTAGCTAAGAGCATCAAAGCAGCGCCTAAAGGCAGAGTTCAGTCCGAGCTCTAGTTCGCCTCATGGCCGACCACTTACCTGACCCCGAGATCCAACCACATTCAAATATTGCGCTTCGTGACCTCAAGGCCTCTGCACACACTGTGAAAAATGACCCTTTGGAGGAAGAATCATCAGCCCCCTGTGGACAAAGCTGTCCGATTTCTTAGTTCTTAATAATCCCTACTTGCAGTTAAAGGATGATGAAAGCAAATGGATATGTTGAGTCTACATCCAACCTTCATCAGCTTCACCTGTTTTTTTCCTAAGTGTTGAAACACCTGAAAATGTGTAAACGCAGCTGCATCGTCTTCCTGCCAATCCCTGCGCAGTTTTCTGTGTGCCAGCGTAGCTCAGTAACAAAATATATGGGCAGCTTTAAAGTCTTTTGTGCATGCCAAACATCTGCAGACATTGCAAACTAATCTGACTAACACTACAGTGCCTGAAAATAAAATATGGGTCTTAATTTTATCAGTGAATGCACTAAATTGGCTTGACTAAGACGTCAACTGTAGCACCAACAGAGGTTAGTCCTTTACATCTTGAAATACGTTAGTTGCTTTATTTTACAGGCAAAACAGGAGGTGTTTTACTTCAGCCTGCCTCTCAGATGTCCATATTTTCATTTCCAAAGTAGAACTTGCAGCCAAATGCAAATATTCAGAGTCAGAGTCAGAGAGTCAGAGAGAATTTATTGTCATTTGCACCGCATGTAGTTTCGTGAAAATCCACCATCTGCCAGCCTAAACACAGTTGTGCTACACACCAAGCAGGAGGCGGTGGAAATGTTCTTCAGTGATTTTGTTTACATGTTGATTTTTAGTTTAACAACAAAAAAATGCTGTTTTTTTAACGCAGTCAGAGATAGGAAGTGGCTAATTTATCAAAAACATCAAACAAATGAGCTAGAAAATGATGATTACATGGTGAAATTAAAAAAAAAAGTAATTAGAATGAATACCACAAAAAATACATTAGTTCAGGCCTGATATTTAATTAAAAAAGAAATAACTTAAAACATTTAAAATGTGGACTCATATGTAAAGGTCTAGAAACAAATTAGTGGTTGTGACTTGTGATGCTAACGTGACGTTTGTACAGACTGAGTCATAGAAACGGTTTCAGGTCACATTTGTCTGTCAGTCCACTCTAACCCATCATACTAAGAAGAGTCAACCTGAAAGAAACAACCTGTTACAATTTATAGAAACACTTATGCAAAACTTTAATTTACGTATTTTCATCTTCTTTGTGCGTTGGTAAATTTTAAATAAAATTTTATTAAATTTAGAAAAAAACAAACGACATGATATTCAGTAATATGAAGACTAATGGTGATCTTTCATTTAAAGTAGATGGTGTTGAGATTGGTAAAGTCAGTGAGGTGAAATTATTGGGTGTCATCATTGATGACAAGTTGTCATGGAGATCTCACATTAATTACTTACTAACAAAAATATAAAAATCTATTGGAGTACAGTACTATATAAAGTGAAGGAGTTATTTAATGGCAAAGCCCTTTTTCTGTTATATAATACAGTAATACTTCCTCAT
>JBBPBX010000035.1:143556-166990 GCA_038048925.1 Garcialebias charrua | reverse complement strand
CAACTACGGTAGTATATGTGATGGGAGCTGTTTGTGCAGAGTCACTGCTGTTTCTGATGGACATTAAACCAAAGTCACTGCAGGGACTTTAGGCAAGACTCATCCATGTGAACTCAGTAGTGTCTGAGGATTATAAATTTTTTTGGTGGTGTTCTTGAAGTTCTGATATTTCCTCTTGGATGAAATTTGTGAATTTGTACATTCCATAAAGCTTCAGGCTCCGTTTGTTTTGAAAATAAAAGGTCACCGGTGATGAATGTGCAAACTGGACTTTTCAGGGCTTCTAACTGTTGGACTGATGTGCAGAAGTGGGCACAAATATTCATAAATGCCTTACTACCTGCTGCTGAAACATGGGTGGTAATGTGCTTGCCTGTGTCTGTTTGACAGCGTCTTGTTAGCAAAATATCTCATAAATCGGATTTTTTTTTTTTTTAGAAAGTAAGCATTAGGCGTAAACATCTTCAAATGATTCACGTTGGAAGTCAGCCTAATACAAAACTGGTCTTAACAAACACAAAAACGTCTAAAACTGAAAATCTGAGCTAAAATCTGGTCGTAGCTGGCTGTCTTCTGCTTTGAGAACTAATAGAGTGCATGATTGGGCAAAGACAATTAATTAAGATGTGATAATGATTGGATAATAATAACACTAAGGGTGCGAATCTCTCAGTGTCTGGAGAATCGATTTGATTCCGATTTTTGGTGTCACGATTCGATTCGCAATCGATTTTTCGATTCAGAAACGATTTTTGATTCAGAAACGATTTTTCTATTAAAATGGTCATAAATTTAGTTTCAGTTTTGTAACTGACAAGCTGAAAAGAATAAACAACAATGTAAACAAATGGAACATTTATTTAAAACAATAATTTTAGGTTCCTTATTGTATCATTTTTTGCATCGTTTGATATTTATACCAAAAATAGGAACAAATAATACAGGAATGCATTAAATTCTGTAACTTAAATAACCAGTATGTTAGCTTTTTGCTCTGTTACTTATAGAAGATTATTGTTTGAATTGCTTGTTTGAACTTGTTTTGTTTTTTAAAAAAAGGGGCAGATAAAATAAGATGTCTTCTTCTTTCTGACACCTTTCATTTTATGTATTATTTCATATAAGACATGGTTTTATTTTCTTTATCTTCTGTGCTTTACTGTAAAAAAATCGATTTGGGGGCTTTTAGAATCGATTCTGAATCGTCAGGACTAAGAATCTAGATTCTTAAAAAAAAAAAAAAAAAAATTCCTGCCCCCCTAAATAAAACTACGGTAATAAAAATAAATGTAATTTTTATTATTAAAAATAACAAAACAAAGATTCATTCATTCAACCTTTATTTAAACGGATGTCACATTGAGCCTCAAAGACTCATTTACAAGTGAGATCTGTTGGACATACAATAAAAGTGGTGAAAAATAACACATAGGGTTTAGAGACAAAAAAATTCCTAACACATTTTTGACCTCTAAGATAATAATTGGGTTAAGACAAATAATCAGGGGCGATGCTAGAATCTGACCTTTAGGGGTGCTTTAGCCCCCAGTGCCGACAATGACTCTTGGCTTGAACAATGTGGTGGCTATTGGTGTAAGAAGCATTCATAAGGTGGGCGGGGAGGGTTCTGGGGTTCTCCCCCCAGAAATGTTTGAATAAAGTAGATGCCATTTCCTACATTCTGGAGTATTTTAACGGGTTGTAAAATGTCTACGTTTACCTTCAATAACTTTCTTAGAGAGCTCGGCACAACAAGTAGTAGCGCTAAGCTAGCAGTGTGAAATACAGGCGTGCTAGATACTAGCGTAGCGCTCTGCTTTACATTACACATGAGGTCGGCCGCAGGACTTTATACATCTTTTACATTTTTCCAGGCTCAGTTTAGGTTTTGGAGATGGAATAAACTGTATTCCACCCTCTAAAGCAGAGCTATTTAATAAATGTACGGGGGAGGGGGGAGGGGGGGCACAGATACTGAAAGCCAGCAGCTTAGGGCCGGACATCCAGCAATTAAAGTTATTATGTAAACAAACCATGTATTCCAGTGATATTTTTTCCTTCAACCTTTATTTAGGCAGGTTAATCTCATTGAGCCTCGAGGACTCATTTACAAGAGAGACCTGTCTACAAACTAAAGAATGATGACAACAGCAACAGTAGAATGTCCTTAAACAATCAACAACAGACAAACATAAGAAAGAAATACAGATTTTTTAACAAGTTAAAACCAAGATATCAAAGTAGCAAAACATTATAAGGCAGATGTAGAAAATCAAAAACAGGAACATGTCTGCATCATACCTGTCAAGTTTTGGATTTAAAAATAAGGGAAATTTTCTGCCGGGTACTCCGAGCCATCCCACTACCCAACCAAAGTCCAGGACCCCTTACATTTTAAGACAGGTTTACAAGAAATCTAAAATAACTACCTATCAGCCACTTACAAACCAGTTATGTTTGTGTGTCTATCTAACATTCAAACCTATTTTGTGAAAAGGATTAGTTGCTATAATTTAAAGGGAATGGAAATGTTTGTTAAACCTAAGTTTAGAACCAGTTTAAAGGGTAGGTCTACTACAATAAGAGGAATTGATCTTTGGAATGGACTAGAGGACAATGTAAAAATGTGAAGTCCATACTAATATTTAAGAAAATGATTAAAACTATTTTATTGAAGAGTTACATTTAAGTTGATTCTAATATAACAAATTATATTAGATATTTTGATGTGACTGTATATCTCTGATGAGACTGTATTATTTTGTATTACAAATAAGTATATTTATGTTTGAATTGATAGTTTGAATTGATTGTTTGATAAGGAGCAGATATGATAAGAAATGTTTTCTTCTTCTGCTTCCTTTCATTTTATGTTATGTTTAATTTTTCTTTTTAAAAAATTGTCATTGTTTTTAATATGAAATGAATAAAATTATACAATACAATACAATGTGATCACAATCTGATAGGCCTACCTTTGTGCTTGACGGATTTTTCATGCAGTCGGACACTGCGGTAAAGTTAGTTTTACGTTGGAAGTTGGATATTCGAGCTCCGTGGCTTCAGGGGTGCGTTGCTCTCGTCAGTCCGCTTCATGGAGTCTGATTTCGGCAGTCTGACGGACACCGTTCCTTCCCCCATGAGACACTAAAGTCGCAGTTACAAATCTTACAAAACGCGTAATTGTGCCCCCCACCCTACTCTTCTTTTAGGAAAAGTAAATTCGCTGTCCCATTTTTCAAGATATTTACACGAAGTCTTAACTTTTTTGGCAGGGACGCCTTTTCTCTCGTTACATTCATCCATCTCTGGTGTGTTTTTCCGGGTTTGCTGCTCCCGCTGCCAGCACTAACATCGCGAGAACTGCCACCGAGGCTACTGCAGGTGGCAGTTCTCGCGAGGCTAGTGACATAATTCAGAGGCACTGGAATGTTTTTTTTAAAGAATATTATAATACGGGAAATTTCCGGGAAAATAATAATTCGGGATGACGACGGGAAAGAGGGGTAAAATACGGTAGTTTCCCGGCCAAAACGGGAGACTTGACAGGTATGGACTCTGCATTGGTTTTTGCCAGGATTCCAACAGATTCTTAAAGCCATTAGAGAAGTCAAGGCCGAGAGCTTCAGATCTTTTTGTAAGATATTCCAGGAAGCAGGAGCGGAGTAGGAGAAGGCCCTTTTGCCAAGTTCAGTCCTCACTGACGGAACACTGCAGGTAATCATGTCCTGAGAGCGCACGCTGTAGCTGCACTCACGCAAAGACATGTAGGAGGAGATGTATGAAGGCAGCAGACCAAGAAGTGATTTAAAGATGAAAATGTACCAGTGGAAGAGTCTGCGTGAGGTTAATGATGTCCAGTTAACCAGTGAATACAGGGTGCAGTGGTGGGTACGATAATCACAACCAGTTATGAATCTTAGTGCACCATGATAGACAGCATCCAACATCTGCAGGGTGCTTGTAGGAGCATTCATGTAGATAATGTCACCGTAATCAATGGAGGGAAGGAAAGTCACAGATACAAGGTTTTCCTAGCATTCAGTGTTAGACATGATCTGTTTCTGAAAAAGAATCCCAATTTAACTTTCAGTTTCTTTACTAGGTTTTCCACGTGGAGTTTAAAAGAGAGATGCGAATCGACCAGGACATCCAAATATTTTTAGGAATCAACAACCATTTGAGGATAAAATCAGAGGAAGAACTGCTGGGACCGACTTCCTATTTGAAAAAAGCATCCCTTTGGTTTTATCAGCATTTAGGACAAGTTTGAAACAGAACAAATCTGACTGGATGATGTCGAAAGCGGATTGCAAAAGCTGGAAAGCCTTAGCAACTGTTTTAGCTCAACAATAAACAACTGTGTCATCAGCATAGAAATGTAAGGATGGATCAGGGATGCTCTGACCTACATTACCTATGTAGATTGTAAAGTGGGTTGGTCCTAAGACTGAACTTTGTGGTACACCATTTTAATTGTTAAATAACTGGAAGAAGTACCGTTATGTTGAACACATTGCCTCAGATCGGAAAGATAGAAAACCAACCACTGGTGTGATCTGAGAAACCGATTTCTGAGAGCTTATGACACAAGATGTTATGATCCACTGTGTCAAAAGCTTTAGACAGGTCTAAGAAAAGTGCAGCACAATAATCCTTAGCATCCAATGCTTCAACAACGTCATTAAGAACCTTCAGTGAAGCAGTTGTTGTGCTGTGTTTTTTCCTGAAACCAGATTGATGGAGAGGTAAGATGTTAAATGAGTCCAGATAATTTTTGATCTGAGAGTTTATCAGTTTTTCTAGAACCTTGGCTAAAATGCAGAGTTTAGAGATCGGTCGATAGTTGTTCAGTGAGGTGGGGTCACCTCCCTTCAGCAAAGGAAGAACAAAGGCTGTTTTCCAAGCATCCGGAATGGTGTTTTGGCTTATGGACAGATTAAAGATGTGGGTCACAGGGACTGTGATGATATGAGCAGCCAGCCTTAAGAAATAAGGTGGAAGTTCATCTGGACCTGCAGATTTTTTAGGATCAAGATCATTTAACAGTTTATTTACCTCACTGACTGAGAACGGAGAAAAAGAGAAGGTGTGATTAACTGAGATTGACTTGTAGGAGGGATTTGATTGGTAGAAGTTTGGTTATTAGATGAAGTGGCTGATTTTTCATTTGTAACTGTGTCAAATGACTATAGACCGGTGGCTCTCACCCCGGTGGTCGCTAAATGTTTTGAGAAACTGGTCATGTCCCACATAAAGAAAACCGTGAACACCAACGTGGACCCTCATCAATACGCATACCGTGAGAACCGATCAACAGAGGACGCCATTTCTTCCGTGGTCCACACTGCTCTCACCCACCTGGATCAGAAGGACTCATACGTGCGCCTGCTCTTTGTGGACTTCACATCTGCCTTCAACACCATGATCCCCCAAACTCTGATAGACAAACTATCTACACTTGGACTAAGCCCCTCTATTTGTAACTGGATACTAGACTTCTTAACAAACAGACCACAGTCCGTGAAGATCCACAACTTCTCCTCCTCCACCATAACCCTCAGCACTGGCTCTCCCCAAGGATGTGTGCTGAGCCCCCTTCTGTTCACTCTGCTCACATATGATTGTACAGCCACACTTCCAGGCTGTCATATTGTTAAGTTTGCAGATGATACAGCTGTGGTGGGCTGCATCACAAACAATGATGAGTCCAGCTACAGACAGGAGGTGGAGCACCTGGAGAGCTGGTGCAAAGAGAATAACCTTCACATGAATGTGAAGAAGACAAAGGAGATGATTGTGGACTTCAGGAGGAACAAACACACCCACGCCCCACTGAAAATGGGTGGGTCTGCAGTGGAAGTGGTCTCCAGCTACAAATACTTGGGTGTACACTTGAATGATAACCTCAGCTGGAGCAACAACACCACCAGCCTGATCAAGAAAGGTCATCAGAGACTCTACTTCCTCAGACGGCTGAGACGTGCTGGTCTGAGCAGCCCAGTTCTCACCTCGTTCTACAGGTGTGCAGTGGAGAGCGTCCTGTGCTCCAGCATCAATGTGTGGCATGGAGGCTGCACAGTTGAAGAGAGGAAAGCTCTACAGAGAGTGGTGAAGGCTGCACAGAAGTCTGTTGGAGTCAGACTCCCCACCATCACAGACATTTACACCTCCAGATGCAGGAAAAGAGCCACCTGCATCATGAAAGACCTCACTCACCCAGCACACTCACTCTTTGCCCCACTCCCCTCAGGACGGAGGTTGAGGAGCATCAAATGTAGAACCACTAGACTGAGGAACAGCTTCTACCCTGAGGCTGTCAGACTCATGAATAAATAAATAACAAGAATAAACACTGCAAAATATCACATCATGTTGATGCTGATCTGTTTCTTGTTGCTGCGTTTCACCTGTGACCATCTGCTCATAATGACTCATGTTCGTGCTGCTGTTTATAACGATGTTTTTCTACTACATTAGGGCTTAGAGTATTACTAGCTGATGCTTCTCTTAGTTAATCCTAGAATGTTATTACTGTTTTTCTCTTGCATTTGTTGTTTCTCTTGTAGTTGTTGTTGGATGTAACTGGGACCCCGTGTACATAATTTCGTTTTCATCACATGTACTACATGCGGTGCAAATGACAATAAAGACTCTCTGACTCTGACTCTGACTCTGACTCAAATAATGAACTAGAAGCAACAAAATGTTTGTTGAAACAGTTCAGGATCTCGTGCTTATTTGACATAGGAACAGAGTCAACGAGAAGTTGTGATGGGATTGGGGGATGCCTGGGAGAGATTTGATGGTTTTCCAGAATTTCTTAGGGTCGTTTAGATTTTTGGAGGTCTGAGATAAGAAATAGTTACGTTTTGCAGCTTTGATGGAAGATGTTTATTATTCCTCAGCTGCTGAAAATTCAACCAATCAGTGTCTGAGCCTGATTTTCTCGCTGCAGCCCAAAGATAGTCTCTCTTGTGCAGGAGGTCAGCTAGTTCAGGAGTAAACCATGGGGCTGTCACGTCCCTTTATCCTGAACTGGTGGAAAGGAGCGTGTTTGTTCACAAAATAAATGAAACTATTATGAAAATAGTTCCAAGCGGCGTTCACGTCATTGATTAATAGAATACGTTGCCAATCAAAGTGGGATAGATCCCAGAGGAATGACTGTTCACAAAAATGTTTCAAATCCCTTTTTTTTAAATTATTCTGGGCTTAGAAGGTGGAAGTTTAATAGTTCTAAGAGCCGTTATTACACAATGATCACTCAAAATGTCAGCAAATACACCTGTACCAGAAAATTTGTGAGGTGTATTTGTTAGAAACAGGTCTGGGATGGAAGATTTTTCAGGACAATTTTTGTTTGTTCTAGTGGGATAGTTAATAACTTGGGTTAGCTTGAGAGATAGGCAACATTCCTTGCATTTATCACAGAGGGGGGTCGACTTATCCCAGTCAATGTTGAAATCTCCTGCCACAAAATATAATTGAATTTTAAATTTCCTATGAATTCTGTCAGGGAGGACAGTGCCTCAGGTGTTGCAGAGGGGGGATGATAACAACCCACTACATGTATGTTGATCTGATATATTGAATCATTAATGCCATTAACAGAACCCAAACCCAGAATCCCCCCACCCCCTCGCCCCTCAAGAATAACTAAATAAGTAAATAAATAAATACATTTTAAAAAATTGTAGGGCAGGGTGAAAAAACATTTTTACTTTATTTTTCAGGGGTGATGAGTTAAAATTTAGGGGGTGCTTGGGCACCCCCCGAAAAGAGGCTAAAATTGCCACTACAAATAATCTTTCAAAGTGAAAGCAAAAATCCAAAATGATTAAAAGCAGACTCAAGATTATGGGGGAGTGGTGGCGCAGAGGTTAGAGACAGTGGGCCTGTGATTGGAAGATCGCTGGTTCAAGCCCCAGTACCAACAACATAAAAAAATATGGGTGGAAAAAGTGAACACACACCTGCCTCCACCCTCGTTCGCCCCACTCTGGGCCCCTGAGCAAGGCCCTTAACCCCCACCATCTGCTCCCTAAACACGTCTCTTGTGAAAATGAGTTCTTGTGGCTCAATGAGACTACCTGTATAAATAAAGGGTAAATAAAAATAAAAGATGACGCAGTGTTACAGACATAAATATTGTATTTCAGCTCCAACAAGGTGATTTCCTTGGAGCCAAGAGCTGAATATCTGTCATGTAGCTCAACTATCTCAGATTTGTTTTGGGATTTCAATGAGACATGACATTTGAAATCTGTTCACTCTTGTGGAAAGGTTTTATCTTATGTCTTCTTTTGCCTTCCACTTGGGCCATATCCTTATTCTTAACTACATACTGCACAATATGCTGTCATGCTCAGGTACAACAAGTGAAAAAAGCCAAAGAAAAGTTGAAAGACCTTCATAAAGCCTGGAGGACTACTGAAAAAAGTCTGCTTCTGTCTCTCAAGAACTTTTCTCACCACAGCTATCAAAATGTCAATTTCGACAAAACGTTCTGCTGCATGTGCATTTGTAAACCTGCTGCCTATATCTGCATGTTAATTTACTGATAATCAATAGTTGTCAGGACAGATTCTGTTTCTCTTTACAACAGATGTCAAGTGATGAGAGTACCAAACACAAAATGTGGATTAAGCAATATGCTAATCCACCAAGTGATGCGCACCTGACAGACGAAGACCAAGGATCGAAACTCATTTACTAAAGGTAATGAAAAACACGGGAGTAATTGGGTTTATCTGTTTGGGTAAACATACGTGTGGTCTGTACACGTGGGGCAGCGTGAAGAATTGTCCAGTGTTTTCATTAAAAGTGATTTATGATTATTCAAACAGGTTTTGCATCCACTGAGCCACTTTAAATTCAGTCGTGACATCAAAGGTTTAGGTGTGATCTTAATGATGAAGATTATGCTTAAGGTCAACCACACTGAAGACACCCCCGCTGATTGAAGATTGTTTTCTTTAACTTGTTTCTGTAGCAGCCGCTCATCTGAGCAGAAATTACACCTGGCGACAAGAGATCGATACTTCGAGGAGCAGAAAAGGGTGAACAGGCAAATAATTTTTCACGCACTTTGCATTTTGTTGGTAAAAAGGTCGGTTGTGTTAATGCTGACCTTTGTTTTCCTGTCCCCTTTAAATTGTTTCTTACCTTTTTAACAGCCTAATTCATCTGCATGCTGCTGTTTCTGCAACGAGATTGTTCAGCTTGTTGAGAAGCTCAGTGCTGTGACTTTTGGTTTCGGTAACTTTTGCTTTTGAAATATTTATCTTTAGTTACACTTATTTTCCTTATTAAAAACATTGAGATCTCCACCTGTTTTAAAAACATTAAATATAAAAATTATAATATAAAAAAACTACTTCATTATAGACTTGCTATTTCTTCTTATTCTATTTTTAGAGTTTAGCTATTTTGCTCCATTCAGTGAAATGAGCAAACCTTTTGCTACTTTGGATTTAATTTAGTATTTAGCTTCTTTTAGCTCACCTTTAGCTGTTTTAGCTCACCTTTGCTACTTTTAACTAACATTTCAGCAACTAGTTTTAGCTAGCCTTTTGCAACTTTTAGCCTCTAGCTAAAATTTTGCCATATTTTTCTTCTTTTAGTTTAGCTAGACCTCTGCTACATTTAGCTTTTAAGTCCGTTGTTGTGTTTTTGTTCCTTTATGCTTTTAACTAGCAATTGTTTACTTTAAACTTTTATCTAGCCTTTTGTTAAATTTTGCAGCTTTTATCTAGCCTTCTTTTCATTTACCGTAACTTTTAACTAGCTTACTAGTTTACCTTTCATTAACCTTCTGTGATTTTTAGCTTTTAACCATGTTGCTGTAGTTTTTCATTAAATTGTAACCAGTTTATTCAGTTACTTTTGTCCTTTAGCTATAGCCTTTTGCTACATTTAACTTTAGCTTTTATCTATATTTTGCTCTTTTTTTGCTTTAGCCAGCCTTTTGCTTATTTTTTTTTATCTTGAATTGCTGTTTTTGTCATTAAACTTGTGTTTCCTTTAACCTTTAGCTATTTGCTCTAGTATTTGGATGCATTTTGCTATTTTTGGCTTGCATTTTCATTAAAATATATATCTTTTAGCTAGTGTTTTATTTCTTTTAGCTCTAACAGCTCAGTTTCAGCTTTTTCAGTTGTTCAGCCCTTAAAAATATAGGAAATGAACCCCCCATTCTCCAGTTGGACTCAGAATTTAGGGTCATTTCGAGTGCTTTTGGTTGTAAGACTGAACAGATATTTGAACCTAAAACTTTAACTACCGGTAAATAAAGAGGTGATTAAAACTTGCTGCCATAGAGAAGAAACCACTGACATTTATTTCACATTCACAGGCGTTACCCCGCAGCATGCTGAGACTAACTGAAACCACCAGTGCTTTTCACAGTGATCGACGACAGAGGTGCAACAATAACAATTGTATACAAGTATTTTTATTACTCATTCTCAAAAGTGCTTTTATTTTTGGTCATGCCAATTCAGACCCACATTCAGATTTTTAGACATCGTTGTCATTCTAGACTCAAGCATCGAGCAAACCCTCAGTCCGAACTTGCAGTGAGCAGACAAATCAATAAAGGACATTACTTTGAAAAACATTAGCATTATGGCCTCTTACATGCATCATTGCTGTTTTCTCAAGCAGAAAATGGGCTTTCAAACCGCAGAGCAAGGTTCACACAGTTCCCATTAGATTTCCTGGTTTTAGTGACATTGTATTTTTTTTTTTTACAAGTCAAGAAAAAAGGGAAAGAGAAAAAAACTTCACGACCAACATATTTCTCTGTCAAACTGCAGGAAGGAGGCGGAGTGGGAAGGCAAGATGAGATGCTCTTCCCTCTGAGTCAAGAAGTGACTTCCTGCCATAAAAAGAGCGATGCTTGGTGAGATGGTAGGAATCTCATTTGGCTGGCCCATTTTCGCAAGCGTCATTATCGTATGCCTCAATGTCCTGGAGGCTGGATGCGTCTGTGTCGTCCCCTCCACTGCTCTCGCTGTTCCTGAAAGCAATACTTCCTATAAAGGGATACACGCTTCCTGTGAACAACTCTTTAATGTTGTAATAAGGGAGTTCTGGGTCTTGCCTCACGGGCTTGGTGATTCCCTGACCCTCCATGGCTTTGTTTCTCTGATAGTACTTTGAAAACTTATTAAAGATCACTGTGATGGGCAGAGCCACTACTAATATTCCGCAGATGATACATACGGTGGCCACTAACTTTCCTGCAAGCGTCACTGGACATGCGTCGCCATAACCAACGGTGGTCATGGTGATCAAGGCCCACCACCAACCCGAAGGGATGGTCCCCAGGTTGGTGTCCTTCTCCTCTTTCTCAGCAAAGTAGATCAGTGCAGAAAAGACAGCGATTCCCACCGACAGGAAGAGAATGAGCAGACCCACCTCCTGGTAACTGTGACGAATGGTGGCGCCCAGAGCTCGCAGTCCGATGGAGTGGCGTGCCAGCTTGAGGATTCTGAGAACCCTCATGAGGCGGAGCACCTGCACCACCCTCCCCACATTCTCCAAGTTCTCATTCTCCTCCATGCCCTCCTCCTCAGCTGTCTCTAAAGCTAACGTGGCGTAAAATGGCAGGATGGAAGCAACGTCGATGATGTTCAAGGGGTTTCCGAGGAACTTCCTTCTGGAGGGCGCGACAATCAACCTGATGACGAACTCAGCAGAGAAGCAAGCGATGCATATCTCCTCTAGGATGGCGAGGACAGGGTCTTCGATGGGTTTCTCATTGTCATCCACACGCTGAAACTCTGACATGCTGTGGATGCACATGGCAACAATGGAGGTCAGCACCACGCTGAGGGAAGCCACCGCAATGATCTTCGAGGCTCTGGAGTGGCCCGGATCCTCCAGTCTGAGCCAAATGTAGCTCCTCACTTCTGAACACCACGCACCTTTGAACTTTGCGAGGTCTTCGTCAAGAGCAGAGAGCTCCTCGAAGGAGGAGTCGAAGCTCGGCTCGTGGTTGTCGTCACTCATCGTGTCCCAGTCCCGATCCTCGATGTACTCCTTCCTCTCGTGGTACCAGCTGTAGCAGCAGGAGCTCAGGTGCAGCTCGTGGATGCCCCAGTACTCGATCTCCTGGCTGAAGGAGAAGATGCAGAGCTCCTCCATCATGTGGATGCGCCCCGTGTGGTAGAAGTTGAGCACGCAGAGGAAGACCCGCGGGTTCCTGTCGAAGTAGTACTCCTTCTCAGCCGGGTTGTAGTCGTCGCACAGCTCCAGGATCGCCGCCTCGCTCTGGCAGTGCAGCAAGCGAGCCAGGCGGGTCTGGGGGAAACGAAGCAGCTTGTTTGGATCCACTTTGTACTGCACTCCTCCCACGTTGAGGTTGACCTGGTCCTCCTCTTTCCCACGCTGGTGGAGGATTTGGCCATATGCCATGGTCCTGATGCAGAAACACCATTAAGACCAGTTATATTTGTGTACAAGTGTCAGCAAACCAGCTCCAGTCAGGCTTCTAAATGGTATATTTACATACATGAATATTTATATGTAACCCGAATTCCAAAAGAGCTGGTATGTTGTGTAAAAAAAATTTAAAAGCTGAATGCAATGATGTACAATTAATTTTATATTCACAATGGAACATAGTAAACATGATCAAATGATAAGACTAAGATTTCCTTTTCACTATTAAAAAAAGTACTGTAGTTTGAAATGCTATGGTAGCAGCACATTTGCCGTCTGCTTTATCCCAACAACAACAATAACACCAAAGTTGGGACAGTGCCAACAAAAGTAAGTGGTATTAAAACGTAACAGCTGTGGGAGCGTTTTGTCTCGATTTAGGTTAACTGGAAACAGGTCAGCAGAAGGACTGGGTACAAAAAGAGCCTTTTGGTGAAGTTGAACCTCTCAGAAGTTAAAAATGTGCAGAGGTTCCACCAGTCTGCAGAAAAATAAATGAAAAGATTTCAAGAATTTGAAGAAATCTTGGAGCTCAAAGAGCAAATCAGTTTAGGATGCTTGTAATTTTTGGACCATCAGGCAGCATTAAAAACAGGTCCGATTCTGTTCTTAGCATCATTGCATGGGAACACTTCTCTAAATCGTTGACTGTAAACACAGTTCGTTGTGCCGTTCATAAATACAGGTAGTCCTCGACTTACGACGGAGTTCCGTTCCTACGCACCGTCGTAACTCGAATTTCGACGTAACTCGAAACATACGTCCAATCTGCACCTTATACGTACAGACTGTATTTTATACAAGCACGTAGCCTATCCTGACACAGTACCCTACATAATTATCAAAAAACACATACATTTCAGAGCCATAATGAAGGAAAAAAGAGTTAATTTCCTACTCTGGAATGCTGGTGAAGCGATTTCCTCCGTTCCTCCCTCTCTCCTCCGGATTCTGCATTCGTTTACGTTGTAAAACCGCCGTCCATAAAACAGCTACTTTTCCACAGCTGCTGCCTGTCCAGCTTGCTCCAACAAGTTTTGTTTTTTGAATGTCCAGAGGACCAGACTTAGCTTTTTTAGAGAGTACAGGGCAAGCTGTAGCCTCCGCAGCTACCGCAGCTAAACCGGAAACTGCAGGAAACTGCAGGAAACTGCATTAATCGGCTTCAAAATAAGAATTTTCAACAAAAAATATATATATATATATTTTATGGGAGGTGCGTTGTAACCGCGAAACGTTGTAACTCGAGGCCGTCAGAAGTCGAGCACTACCTGTACTGGTTAAAGCTCTATCGTGCAAAGAAGTAGCTAAGCGTGAATGCACCACCCAGAAACACAAAACGGAAATTCTTTGCATGGTCAAAATAAAAATAAAATCTAAATTTAAAATGATTTCTATGAAAACCATGAACACTACACTGAAGTGTGGAGGAACCATTCAACCATTTATCAGCTCACAGCTCAAAAGCCTGCCTCTCTAATGGTATGGGGGTGCATCGGTACCTCTGGCGTGCATGGGCAGCTTATGCCCTTATGCCCCTTTTCCACTACCGGCCCAGAGCGGCCCAGTCTGGTCCGGTCTGGTCCAGTTAGGATCGGCTCACATGCACGGTTTTGTTTCCATTCACTTACTGCAGCCCTTCTGTGGGCGGGGTGTAGAATCTCACTCGTCCTACCACGTGGTGGCGGTAGTGTTACCTCAAGCTATTTACTAGCCACCACTAAACATTAGAAGAAGAACACCCTGCAGAACCTTGTCTCACCACCTGTTGGCGGTAATGTCCCTTGAGCTATTTAATGCTCTGATCTTACTTTATAGACTTTTCAGCTTGTTTTAAACCCCTGTGTTTTCCATTTTGTTTCTTTATAATAAAGATTATTCTCATATATGCACAAGGTTCCTGTTAACATTGCTTAACACATTGATCACACTGCCCTGTAATCAGTTAAACTATTTTTACAGTAAGGTAATATTAAATGTTTGTATTTCATTAAATTTAAACGGTAATATTTTGTCAGGGCTAATTCAAAGTCAAATGCAAATGGATAATTTGGTTTAAACTATCCCATAAACATTAAAAGCATGTTTCTTTAAACGTAAAAACAAAGTATTAATAATTAAATGTTTGTTGATCAGGAAACTCGTTTGGGCATCCAAGAACAGCTTCATCGGGGTTGACGGCGACGTCTGTGCATCCTTGGAAAAGCTGCTGCACCCACAACCCGACATCAGGATGGATGGATGGGTTCATATTGACATCTGTGCATCCTGGCAAAAGCTGCTGCACTACTCATGACACGACAACAGGAAGGATGGATGGATGGATGGATGGATGGCTGTTCAAATCTAATAATCTTTTTCTTATGATTCTTTAAAGGTCAAATGCAAATGTAAAATATTGAATGGTAAATGGAGCTTATTTATATAGCGCTTTCCAGCCCACTGTGAGGAGCCCCAAAGCGCTTTACAATACCAGCCATCCACCCATTCATTCAGACATTCATACACCGGTAGTGGTAGCCTGCCTTGCAAGGCGCCATCCAGACCTACCGGGAGCAACTCGGGGTTAAGTGTCTTGCCCAGGGACACACAACACATGGTGGGCGGATGCGGGATTCGAACCTCCAACCTTCCGATCAGGGGTCGACTGCCATTACCACTACACCACGGTCGCCCACAATAATATTGTGTAATATTCTTAACTTCCAGTATGTTTTTAAACAAACACTATACTGTACACACTTAACATTGTAAAATATGTTTAGGAAATTATTGTTCAATGACACCACTTAAGAAATAAAATGTTTATTATGAAAACTAAGAAGTGAAAAAAGCACAAAAATAAATACTGCATCCACCTAAATGATTTTTTTCCTGTTGTCTCATGGGCTTCCTCCAGAAGACACAAGTTGATAAATTCTGGTGTTGACTTCTTCGTCTTAACTGTAAAAAAAAAGAAAAACATGGTTACCGGTAATTCAGTCTAGAAACTGTTTTATATGTAGATATATTTTATAAGATATATGTAAGATATATATACATATATCAAATATCTCAGAAACCACAAAGCAGATATTTTTCAAACCAACACAGTGTAATCACTACATGTTTATATACACACTGTAAGCTGTTGGAGTTATTTGAATTAAAATTCGATTTTTAATAGACATAAGTGTGTCGACCTAGCTTTTTTTTTCTACTAGTATTTAACACATATCTTATATCTCAGAAACCACAAAACAGATATTTTTCAAACCAACAGAGTGTAATCACTACATGTTTATGTGCATACTGTAAGCTGTTGGAGTTATTTGAATTAAAATTCGATTTTTTAATAATTTATTTTCGAGGCACATGTGATAGGTTTGGAATTAGTCAAAACAAATCAATTTAAATCCAGATTTGACCACAACGTGACATTATTAAGGACTTGTTAACCTGAGGAACCCTCGTGGTATAAAGCAGCTATGAAATATATTTTTTAAGCTTTTATTTAGCTACATTTAAAACAAAGAACGCCGATCGACCCCACCCGCGCGTGCATGTGATGTGCATGTGTCGACCTACTTTGTTAAATCCAGCTGATTTGACCACAACGTGAAATTATTAAGGAACTGTTAAGCTCAAGCACCCTCTTGATATAACGTCAGCTATGAACTATATTTTTTAAAGCGTTTATTTAGCTACATTATAGAAATAAAGACGGCTCACGTGCGCGCGCGGGCGCGCGCGTGCACGTGGCGAGACTACTTTTTTAAATCCTGCCGTTTTGACAACAACGTGGAATTATTAAGGAATAGTTCGGCTTAAGACACATGTGTGCTGTAATTTTTAATACAAATAATTGTTTTTACCGTGTTAATCTTGTAAAGTCCTTCGGTGTTTGCTCCCTCCCGGCAGCCACTTCCTCAAACTCAGTCCAGCCTCCTCCTCACGGTTCGGGGCCAGCCGGCCTCGGACCTGCTCTGAGATGAGGCCGGAATCTTGGCGCGGCGCCGCGCATCTGTTAAGTGGAAATGCTCTCCAACGCGCGCTTGGCACGCAAATATGACGTCACATCCGAGCCGGGCCACCAAGTGGAAAAGGGGCGTATTCAAAAAGCTCCATACAGGTTTTAAAACAACACAAGCTCTCATCCCCACAAAACTCCAGCGAAGAAGAGAAAGCACTACCACACAGTTTGACTTCAGAAAACATTCCCCTGTCAAACCTCCAGCATCTGGCCTCCTCGGATGTTTACAGACTATTGTTAAAAGATCACCGAAGGAAACATTACACTGTCCCAACTTTTTTAAAGATATGTTGCTGACATCTAATTCAAAACTTGCACAAATTCTCAGTTTTGACATTTGATACACTTACTGTGTTCTCTTGTGAATAAAACCTGGATCTATAATAAATTGCAAATCATTGCATTCAGTTGTTATTTTCAATAAACACAACGTCCCAACTTTCATGGTATTGTGTCTGTAGACAATGTTAATTGCAGTGTTTGTAGAACATGAAGTGTTGTCCGTAGGGAGAAAAAAAAAAATCAATCCAGCTCACAGCAAATGGTTCGAGATGGAGTGAGAGGAGACATGAGGCGTCTCATACAGAGGTTTGAATACAGAAATACCACCAGGGGATTCAAAGAAACTTCTAACTTGCACATCATACGCTAATTCTAAATGTTCCCACAGATTTGCCTATAATTTGATTTTGATTAAAAGTAGTCAACATACCTGCACTTGGACCCTTCCTTTCCATGGAAATAACTTTACTCGGCTGGTCTTGTGTTCATGTTCCTCTGAAATGCTGCAGACAGCACGGGGCTGGGAGTTTCACCGTATATGATATGAGAGCACCATGAGGAGAGCAGGAAGGGAGGTGCGCCTCATGCAGCAGCTTCACAGATGGGACAGGAGGAGCTGGAGGCAGGACGGAGGCAGGGAACAGGGCGGGGTGAGAGGAGAGGAGAGGGCTGCAAAAATGTAGAGATGTCCCAGGAGATGTGACTCTGTGGTCTTTGCGGTTGTTTTATTACCAATCTGCTCATGATTTTCCCAAATATGGACCGTTCCTTTATTATCTCAGGAACACATCAGTCCAATGTAAAAACTGAGCTGAAACATAAAATGAAGACCAAGAGTCGAGAGTGTAACACTTTTTTAACAACAGCCAAGATAACCTTCAGCTCCTGTAGTGAAGCTATCTCAACACAGCAGCCAAAGCTCAGTGGTGATCTCCTCCAGGCCACGCCACACACACTCCCTAAACACACACCTTCACAGGTGCACTCAGTAAAGCTACAGAGAGAGGCGTCACATTTTAATGTAGTTTTTAAATACTGTAAAAGTGGCTCGGCTTGTATTTGAGTGGTTTAGCTGCGACAAAAGGCAGCTGACCTCAGACTACAGTGGAAAAAACAAAATTGTAACATCAGACTTTGGTATTTTATTCCCCCCAGAGAGAAGGAGCTCAGGCTCCCTGCCAACACCAACCACTAAAACTTGATTTGGCAGCAAATGAGACGCACAGGATACGTCAGGAAAACACTCCAGTCCAAATGTTGCTGTTTTGTTTTAGACGTAACCTGTTGGAAAAAGTACTTTTTTCTGCACGTTACAAAATGTTTTCTTTCACGGAACTCTAACAGGTTTTCATTCCAGTCTTGAATACTACCTTTTAAAACCACACTTGTATTTTATTACTTGTTATTTTACAGTTTCATGTCCACCAGCTGAGGAGAAAAATAATCTGTTTGTCATCAGAGGTTAGTCTGAAAGTTTGATCAAACAATTTTTTTGGGTAAAACTGTACTACAGTACGTATTTCAATACAGGGAGTTGATTTGTGGAACGGTTTAGGAAATGATGTTAAAAATGCAAAATCAGTGCTTGTGTTTAAAAAAAAAAAAAAATTGTTAACAAAATACTAAAATGATCAGTTTAAATGTTTGTTGTACTAGAAATTTTTAGATCTGTGATGAGTTACTCTTTTTGTTCGATTACTCATAGATAATTATTGTTTGAATTGATTTTGTTTTTGTTTTTGACAAAAAGGGGCAGATCTAATAAGATTTCTTCTTCTTTTTGCCACCTTTCATTTTATGTTTTTTCTTTTCATTTTACTGTATATGTAAAATGTTTTTTTTAATATATATTTTTTCTTTAGTATTTTAAATGTAAAATGAATTAAAAAGAGTAAAATAAAATAAATTGCAGCATCGAGCAGCATTCACAGACCAGGTTAAAGGTTAAAAACAAAAAGATGCTGAAAACGAACATTCTGTCAACCTTAACAAACACAAAAATGGCCGTAACAGAAGACGTTGACTGTATATACAATCAGCATCTTAAATGTGTTGCTGGTGTCAGAGTTTATATTCCATGCATTGGCTTTGTTCCATTTTAACATTCATGTTGTAAAACATTTCAATCTTTTTCTTTTTTGCGTGATATTTAAAACTCCTATCCGTCCTATTTAAAAGTGGTTGTGTGGACATATTGAAAACTCACCTTCATAACACCAGGCAACTCTTTTAACTCTATTTTAATTACTTTTGGCATTACTTTTTTCATTTAAAGATATAAATTTGTTTAGATCAGTGTTGAAAGCCATTCGGTATTGTGCACATCAGTTAAAAATGAGACCAATCGGTTCTGAAAGCAGAGTGCTCATGCACAATTATCTCCATCAGGCAGTAACAGGATCCACCTGTGCAGAGCAGGGACCTGCAGGCTTCTTGTCCTCCACCTGCTTTATAAGAAGCTGCAAACACAGTGAGGTTGAGTATTCCAGTCTCCGACATTGTGCCATGGGTTGGTTCTTAGAATTGGGGTGTGTAGTTTTATTCAGTTGCTTTGTTTAACCTCCACTTTAACTAGTTTGGCTACTTTAGTAATCACATTTTGTCTTTGCTTGATAATTTTCTAGGTGGCTTTGCCTCATGATTGTGTTTTCAAACATAGAGGCTCAAAATAAGTATGCCTTAAGTAAGTTTTTATTGTATTTAAAAAATGTATAATTTTTTTATTTTGCCCATATCTGCTCATTTGGCTACTTTTGATTTTATTTCCACTCAGATGTCAGGACAAAATGTCTGGGGAACATCATGCGTGTGGATGTTGGTCCTCTTGAAGGAAATCTTTTGGAGGTTGCAGTAGTTGTCAGTAAGTTGAAACTTCTTTAAATTAATTTTATTGTAGTTCTATTTGGTGTAACCCTCCCTTTCCTCTGCAGATGACACTGCTGTGGTTCTTACGCCAAGCTTGGCATCGCAATGTGGCTTCAGCATGAAGACTGACAAGCTGGGGAATGCCATGATTTACATCTCCCTTCAAAACTGTTTTGCTCAAAATGTGGTAATGAAACAGTAATTCTTTTCATTTACTGTGTGCAAGACTTGTTGTTTTAATCCTTTTTGAGATGGAACTGCTTTCTCTTGTAGGACGACCAAATGTTTGCAACAGCCCTTCACCTCCGGGTGCATGGAAACCTGTTTGAAGACGAGCTTTATCAGGTGGCTGAAACCTGTCGGTATGATGCCTGGGCCTCCAGGGAAATCATCTGTGATTACAACTACATGGAGGTACGTCGAAGCGGCAGAAGGTCATGGTTCTGAAGACGGTGCCAGTGCATTTCGTCACTTAGGAAAATCTATTTTTATTTTAAAGATATCCGTGAAACGGGCGGCTCCAGGTGACTATGCCTTGCCACAGACTGTCAACCCTCGACGAGCTGCAGAGGTTGTATAAATTTCAACTTTTGACAATTTTTTTTTAAAAAATATTTCTGTATTCTGAAGTCCAAATGTTTTAATTTCAGAAACAACCCTTGGACGCAGGCTTCAGAGCGACAACAGTTCTGTTTTTCACACCTGAAGGAGAGAAGGCAATGAGTGTGGCTGAAGCTCAAAGAAGTGGGTATGGCATAGGAAATACTCCAAGGCTGGTTCTGCGGAGTCCGATAATGGCACCAGAAATGTACATTCAGCATGTGAGTCAAACTGGACTTTCTCTTTTTTTCTATCCGGCCTTAATTATGTTGAACCCATGAGACAACTTGGCTGCTTACAGCCAGTAATTGTCAGAGTTCAAACTGTAGGGTTTTCATTTGCATCTTGTGCAACTCTGCCCTCTCCAGGTAGCAGAGATTCCCATGAGGGTTCTGAGCACTTCAACAATCTTTGAAAAGAGATGGCTGGCGACTCAAATTGATGCAGCTGCTGCGTGCCCCATGCAAGAGGGTAATGATACTTTAGAGTGCAGCTTTTTATTTAAGTGAAATGTAATCTGCAGCTATTGTGTGAATTTTATCCCAAATTTTCAATGGTTGACTCTGCTAGTACTTCTGTCTGGATGACTACCCATTCACTTATTGAGGAAAATGGATGCATGCCAAATTCTGAATATAAGGGTCTCTTCCATTTAGGGTCTTTTGGCTCTTGACTAAACTTTGCATTTGTCTACAGGCAGTGTTTTCTTTACCTCGACCACAATCTCCTGGTACCTACCCCGTAAGCCAGACCCACTGATCATGTCTGGCCCATTCAATCTGATGGCAGTGCACTTTGGTATCAATGGTCAAAGGCTCAGTGCTGCTGAAATGCAAGCCCAACAATACTTTGTGTCTATTGATGACTATTATATCGTGACTACAATTCCTATTGGCGCTGCCGGTGGCTACTTCAAGGTGATCTGCACATTTTGGCTTGTCTGAAATCTTCTCGTTTGGTTATGGTTCATGGATTTGCATAAATCAAAGTTGTGGGTTTGATCTGCTGTTGCAGAGTCACGTTAAAGATGATCAGTACTTCATCTCGTACATGATCGAGCCAATGCTCGAGCTGCTCTGGACTGACGACTCCACTCACGAGGACACCAGATACAAAGTTTGCTTTCACATCTCCACGGACTTGATGCCTCAATCTTTGCAACTGATTGACAGTGAGTTAATTGCTGCAGTTGTGTCTTTTATTTTATATTCTCCCGGCTCCACACTAACCTTTTCACTTCTACAGAAACGGTTCCAGTGGAGCAGATGTTTCAACTAACACTGGGACAATTTGCATCCGATGTGGCACTGATGAACATTACCTTCCCCTCTGGGGTTTTATCCATGGCTGAGTGCAGTGCCAGAGGCTTTAACGTCATGGAGCACATGTCTCCTAATGGCAGCATGAAGGTCTTCACCCTTCAAGTGCCCTTCACCGATCCTGTAGTCCTTGCACAGGTAAAGATTTAGTTTTGGTGTTGGAAGAGCAAATTGGACTTCCATTTTAAACTTTTTGTTTCTTTCAGATACAAAATGGCGTCGTGCTTTATTCTCTTCACCTGGTCTTTGGCTTGTTGGTGCTGGAAGAGCTTGTTCCCTTTTCTTACGTAGCTTATGTGGAAGCTGCTGTACAACACATAGGTTTGTATTTAATCCACATGAGGTCAATCCAAATGAATCGGAATGAATCTGAATAGTAAACGTGTATATTCTGTCTTGGCAGTCCCACCCTCAATTTCTGGTGGCTGTGATAAGCAAAACTTCTACGTCCTCGTGAAACACGGAACAGATGTCAACTTCCAGACTGCGGTTGGAAAGCACTTGATGACCCCTGGTTTGGCTCAGCAGTACAACTACATGGATAATGGGACGCACTTCAGTTTTGTTGTTCCATTTAATTCTCCTGATGTGTCCGTTGAGGTACGTTTTATAAGCTGAACCTCTTTAAATCGGAATAGTTTGTACTTTAGGTTACTTTGTTTTTTCTCTTTATATTCAGGCTATTGAAGAATCTTCAATTAGGGGCCGACTTGATGTATTTCTAAGCAATCCAGAGACTAACGCAAAAATCAAGGACTTCTCTGTGGCTTGCAACTTTCCTGCAACACTGACTGGTTTGTTTAGGTTCTTATATCTCCTCTTCCCGTCATCTCTGGAGAATTCATGTTTTTTCTTTTTCAGAGTGTTTCCCAAATGGAACGATGACTGCTTTGGCTGTGAAACTGGAGTCTGTCCCTTCTCTCAACCCTGCTCAGCTCACCCTCCTAGACCCCCTCTGTGGCCCCTCCTACAGCGATGACAGCTATTCCTTCTTTGTCTTTACTGTGAATTCATGTGGAACCACACGAAAGGTAAAAGTGGCTCTAAATTGGAACATGTTCCCGAAATGAAACCTAATTTTATTTCTCTGTGTAGTTTTTGCCCAATGCCATGCTGTATGAAAATGAAATCTCTCTGCCTGATGCCGTTGTAATGAGAAAAGACTTGACTTCTGAGGAACCAGAGTATCAGTAAGTATACAATACTAAATGGTCAACACTCTTGAAATATGGAAAAAGCAATTAAGCTCAAACATTTGTTCCCTCAGCTTGAAGGTTTCATGTTTGTATGAGATCAAAACGAGCAAAGCTGTAGCTTTCAACACCAGAGCTCGCCGGAGTGAGCCGTATGCAGAGAACGCTAAAGGCCAGCTGAAAGTTGTGATTAAACTGGCTTCAGGTAAAACTTGACCATTTAGATTCTGACAACATTTTAACAACATGGGACATGATTACTCTTGACTAAACCTGATCACATGAACTGAATTTAAAAGGTTGTGATATGAATTCTTCTCCAGATGACACGTATAGCGCCTTCCAGAGTCTTGAGCATTATCCGGTAGCCAAATATCTGCAACAGCCTCTGTATTTCGAGGTGGAGCTGATTGGATCCGCAAACCCCCAAGTGTCTCTGCAGCTGGAGAACTGCTGGGCAACACAAAATGAGGACAGGGCGTCCCAACCCAGATGGAAATTGATCATCAATGGGTAACTGTTTAACTAGCACACCTGAGTTACTCTTGCCAAAATTCAGAAGAGTTGTTGTAATGGATGCATTTTTTTAAATTCTCCAGCTGTCCAAATCCAGTGGATCCAAATAAGGTGGTCTTCCATCCAGTGTGGCCTGATGCCAGGGTTCGTTATCCATCTCACTTAAAGCGCTTTGAGATCCAGATGTTTGCCTTTGC
>JBBPBX010000035.1:121037-140087 GCA_038048925.1 Garcialebias charrua | reverse complement strand
ATTTTTTATTTATTTATTTATTTCAGCACCAAAGTTTAAACACAAACACTGAGAATTAAACTGAACACACTATTAAAACACGTGAACCGAACTGTAACTATGTTAATGAACTGGACTCGTGCTGTGTGTTCATCTGGACCCATCAGAACCGCCGAACCGTCTGCCTGCTGGAGCGACAGCTTCTCCACCTGGCAGAAATAAATAAATAAATAAATAAAAACTCAGTTGTTGTGTGATCAAAGTAAACACAAGCAAACATTATATTAAGAACGTTGATTTACCTGCTGTAAGTCAGCTGTTTATCACGCTGGAAAGTCCGGTTCTGGTCCACAGTCCACTCAGCGGTTCTGGTTCTGGTCCACAGGCTCAGCGTGTGTGGTGTGCAGCTTGTTAGATGAAGCGGGTCCCACTGACTCAAATCTGTTGACTCTTATCCAAATTCCAGCTTTAACTTGTTGTTAACTTGTTGACAACAACTTGTAGTTAGCTGATTTTAGCCAGAGAGGAAAACAGACAAAGCAGCTGGTCTGTTTACCTCAGGCAGCGGCGACTCGTGTAAGAAACCTAGACCAGGACTCGTGTCAGAACCTAGACCAGGACACGTGTCAGAACCTAGACCAGGACTCGTGTCAGAACCTAGACCAGGACTCGTGTCAGAACGCAGAACCTAGACCAGGACTCGTGTCAGAACCTAGACCAGGACTCGTGTCAGAACCTAGACCAGGACTCGTGTCAGAACCTAGACCAGGACTCGTGTCAGAACCTAGACCAGGACTCGTGTCAGAACCTAGACCAGGACTCGTGTCAGAACCTAGACCAGGACTCGTGTCAGAACCTAGACCAGGACTCGTGTCAGAACCTAGACCAGGACTCGTGTCAGAACCTAGACCAGGACTCGTGTCAGAACCTAGACCAGGACTCGTGTCAGAACCTAGACCAGGACTCGTGTCAGAACCTAGACCAGGACTCGTGTCAGAACCTAGACCAGGACTCGTGTCAGAACCTAGACCAGGACTCGTGTCAGAACCTAGACCAGGACTCGTGTCAGAACCTAGACCAGGACTCGTGTCAGAACCTAGACCAGGACTCGTGTCAGAACCTAGACCAGGACTCGTGTCAGAACCTAGACCAGGACTCGTGTCAGAACCTAGACCAGGACTCGTGTCAGAACCTAGACCAGGACTCGTGTCAGAACCTAGACCAGGACTCGTGTCAGAACCTAGACCAGGACTCGTGTCAGAACCTAGACCAGGACTCGTGTCAGAACCTAGACCAGGACTCGTGTCAGAACCTAGACCAGGACTCGTGTCAGAACCTAGACCAGGACTCGTGTCAGAACCTAGACCAGGACTCGTGTCAGAACCTAGACCAGGACTCGTGTCAGAACCTAGACCAGGACTCGTGTCAGAACCTAGACCAGGACTCGTGTCAGAACCTAGACCAGGACTCGTGTCAGAACCTAGACCAGGACTCGTGTCAGAACCTAGACCAGGACTCGTGTCAGAACCTAGACCAGGACTCGTGTCAGAACCTAGACCAGGACTCGTGTCAGAACCTAGACCAGGACTCGTGTCAGAACCTAGACCAGGACTCGTGTCAGAACCTAGACCAGGACTCGTGTCAGAACCTAGACCAGGACTCGTGTCAGAACCTAGACCAGGACTCGTGTCAGAACCTAGACCAGGACTCGTGTCAGAACCTAGACCAGGACTCGTGTCAGAACCTAGACCAGGACTCGTGTCAGAACCTAGACCAGGACTCGTGTCAGAACCTAGACCAGGACTCGTGTCAGAACCTAGACCAGGACTCGTGTCAGAACCTAGACCAGGACTCGTGTCAGAACCTAGACCAGGACTCGTGTCAGAACCTAGACCAGGACTCGTGTCAGAACCTAGACCAGGACTCGTGTCAGAACCTAGACCAGGACTCGTGTCAGAACCTAGACCAGGACTCGTGTCAGAACCTAGACCAGGACTCGTGTCAGAACCTAGACCAGGACTCGTGTCAGAACCTAGACCAGGACTCGTGTCAGAACCTAGACCAGGACTCGTGTCAGAACCTAGACCAGGACTCGTGTCAGAACCTAGACCAGGACTCGTGTCAGAACCTAGACCAGGACTCGTGTCAGAACCTAGACCAGGACTCGTGTCAGAACCTAGACCAGGACTCGTGTCAGAACCTAGACCAGGACTCGTGTCAGAACCTAGACCAGGACTCGTGTCAGAACCTAGACCAGGACTCGTGTCAGAACCTAGACCAGGACTCGTGTCAGAACCTAGACCAGGACTCGTGTCAGAACCTAGACCAGGACTCGTGTCAGAACCTAGACCAGGACTCGTGTCAGAACCTAGACCAGGACTCGTGTCAGAACCTAGACCAGGACTCGTGTCAGAACCTAGACCAGGACTCGTGTCAGAACCTAGACCAGGACTCGTGTCAGAACCTAGACCAGGACTCGTGTCAGAACCTAGACCAGGACTCGTGTCAGAACCTAGACCAGGACTCGTGTCAGAACCTAGACCAGGACTCGTGTCAGAACCTAGACCAGGACTCGTGTCAGAACCTAGACCAGGACTCGTGTCAGAACCTAGACCAGGACTCGTGTCAGAACCTAGACCAGGACTCGTGTCAGAACCTAGACCAGGACTCGTGTCAGAACCTAGACCAGGACTCGTGTCAGAACCTAGACCAGGACTCGTGTCAGAACCTAGACCAGAGACTCGTGTCAGAACCTAGACCAGGACTCGTGTCAGAACCTAGACCAGGACTCGTGTCAGAACCTAGACCAGGACTCGTGTCAGAACCTAGACCAGAACTCGTGTCAGAACCTAGACCAGGACTCGTGTCAGAACCTAGACCAGGACACGTGTCAGAACCTAGACCAGGACTCGTGTCAGACTCTGGTCAGAGGTTTTCAGTAAAATCAGCCCGTTTGGGCTCATGAGTCTCTGCTGCTGTTTGAAGCTCAGAGGCTGAAAGGTTTGAGAACCACAGGTCTGAGGTGTGTGAGCGTTACGGTGCACGTACTGCCATGCACGTACCAACATGCATGTATAAACATGCACGTACCAACATGCACGTACCAACATGCACGTACCAACGTGCATGTTTGAAAGCCGGGTTGTAACATGACCCTGACTGAGGGAGCGGTGTTGATGGAGGGGGCTCTCGAGGCGTGGAGCAGTTCTCAGAGACAAACAGGACCCCCCTCCCTCCACTTCCTGTCCCAACACGATTGTTCCACGAGGTGGGTACTGGGGTATTGTTCGGTTCCTGACCCCTCCCAGAGGGAAAATAATCTCACGGAGCCCCTCCTGTCACCTTCTGAGCTTCTGTTTCCTCCTTTATCTCCAGAACTTTTCAACAAACGGAACCACGATAAACTCACACTCTGCTCTCAGGCCCTGAAGGGAACAAAATACCTGGACTGGGTCCAAAGTTCTGATTCACTGAAGAAGAAAAAATGACGAATGGTGGTCTCTCAGGTCCTGGTTCAGGTCTTCATGAATCTGTTCTGATTCCTTAAAGACTTCCAGAGTCTGGTCGACCCCTGGACAGAGACCTCTGGACCAGACTCCTGGTCTTTCATCCTCAACTGGTCCAGTTCGCTCAGATTTGGACGCCATGTTGGGTTTTTAGCTAACTGGTGTAAAAACGTCCCAATAGGTCCAAAGTCCAGTCTTTTGAAGACTTGGTTCTGATCTAGTCTGAAGAGGTTTTACTTCATGATGGCGGCTCTGATCAGAACCAGTGTTGGTCCGTTTGAAACAAATCCAGAGTCTTTTGGGGGTTTGTGTTCTCACAGCAGCTGAGTTCTGGTTCTACTTGCAGCTGGGAACGGACCAACAGAACCAATGAGACCAGACCGAGTCCTGCATCCAACCTGAACCTGAACCTCTGACTCAATGCTCTGCAGGACCCACAGGATGCTTGTTGGTTTTTAATGCTGTATTTTTTGTGTATTGAGAGCAGAAGGAGCAGTCTCGTGGTGCGACGTCGTGCTTGGGCTAGCGAGCTGCTGACTTCAACGCACCCAGAAGCTGAGACCTTATCATCGCTGAGTGACTGCGTGCGTTGGATCCACATCGCTTGATCACCCAACCTAAAACAAATTCCACCGTGGTCTTTTATCTTTCAGGACTTCTGGTTTTTATCAGTGTACAGTAGTCCCATATGGAAGCAGTTATGTCTCATATTTCAAATTAAAATGGATTAATAGAAATAGTTTCAAAATAAAGCTGCATGTTTTGACTCATAAATAAAATTTAAAATGAATAATCCAAACTGCATTTTCATTTTCGTCTTCAAGACTGCTCAATTTGTAAATTAATTAAAATTATAAATAAAATAACGTTTAACGTTTAATTTTCAAAATATGTCCTAGTAAAAAGTGACAAATTCATTTTGAAATGTCAAATTTCAAAATTAAAATGAATTAGCAGAAATGCTTTTTCATTTCAAAGTCAAGCTGCATTTTTTGACGTTACTAGGTTTCTAGAACACCGAAAGGGATGTTGATGGCCGGACGCCCCCTCTCATGAGACGCCGTGCCCAGTTGCTCAAGGACTGAGAGCAGGTTAGCTAGGGCAACCTCGTTGACATGGGTATCGGTGATGGCAGATTACGCAGCCAAATTCTCTGTGATCTGCTCAAGTCTATCACGTAAGTCCGACTGAGAAATTGCATTTTCCTCTACAATGGAAGCTAATTCTGACAAGGATTGTGCTACGTGAGAGAGCGCCATGTTACACGCAAGCCTTACCCCCTAATCATCACCCCCAATGTAGAAGATAATAATAATAATAATGAATTCCATTTACTGTATAATGCACTTTTCATTAATAAAAATCTCAAAGTGCTACAAAGTGTAACAAAGCAAAGATCAAAATAAAACAAGTGATAAAATCAAATAAAATCAATAATAATATCGACTAAGATCAAAGATAAAATCATGTGGATGCAGATTAGGCTTGCTTAAAAAATAAATAAAATAAAACAAGTGATAAAATCAAGTAAAATCAATAATGATATCAGCTAAGATCAAAGATAAAATCATGTGGAGGCAGAATAGGCTTGCTTAAAGGTTCAGTATGCAGTTTCTGTAGAACTGCAGCACTTAGAAATATTTTCAACAGGCAAAGCATTCTGATCCCTCCCCCTCAGAGCCATATGTGGCTCTGCCCCCTTGTGGTCTGTTGAATTTCAAATTCAAGCTCTGTTTTTATTGGCTGATTCAAATTCAAGCTCTGTTTTTATTGGCTGGTTACAAACTCTGTTTTTATTGGCTGGAAAATGGCGGGTCACCTTTTCTTTTTAGAAATGCTTATTTACCACCTGGAGAAGCAAGGGGACAATATTTTTTTTAATTTTTTTTCAGAGATTACCTGGCTAACATCAGTCTGTCAGGAGGTAGTGACAGAGTGAAGAAATATGTTCATAAAAAAAGCTACATACTGCAGCTTTAAAGATGCGGAAGACTGGGCGGTGTGAGGCAGCACTGACGTCAATCTCCTGCGCCACTTGGAATTGCCAACTCAGATTGATTTTTGGAACACTTTTTGCAGGGGTGGGTCGGGAAAACGAAAAAGCAGTTTGTTCTTAGTTTCCTCTGTAGTTGTGTTACACAATGAGCAGTCTTGAAGAAGAAAATGAAAATGATTTATTTTTAATTTTGTTTATGGGTCAAAAAATGCAGCTTGACTTTGAAATGAAAAAGCATTTCTGCTAATTCATTTTAATTTTCAAATTTGACATTTTCAAAATGAATTTGTCACTTTTTACTAGGACATATTTTGAAAATTAAATGTTAAATGTAATTTTATTTATCATTTTAATTAATTTACAAATTGAGCAGTCTTGAAGACGAAAATGAAAATGCAGTTTGGATTATTCATTTTAAATTTTATTCACGAGTCAAAACATGCAGCTTTATTTTGAAACTAAAAAGCATTTCTATTAATCCATTTTAATTTGAAATATGAGACATAACTGCTTCCATAGTCCCACGCTACTTCGCGGTTTGTTTTTCACAGATTCGCTCTATCGCAGTTTTTCAAAATAAGATTGGACGATACACAATTGGCTGATTGATGGATGAGCTGCACGGTTGATATGGAATTTTTATTTTAAAATAATTATTTTAAATTACTGTATTTAGCACCTACACCTCTGTGCAGCCCACACTGCAGGAGAGAAACTTCCTCCTGCAGCTTCTCTTCCCTCCTCCTCTGTCCATCTCGGTTCTGCAGCAGAGAAGTATATATATGTACAGTATATAAACTATCACTTACTACTTGTATTACTATCCCTACTATAAGGTTTTTCCACTCATCGCGGGGCTTCAGGGTACGGATCCCCCGCGATAAACGAGGTACTACTGTATTAAGATATGCTAGCTCTTACTAGCCTTAGCTTAGCATGGCTTCAGTTTCACTACTTGTATTGTGCGTCAAACGTTTACGGTAGTTACACAACACTGCTTCACTTGAAGATGATGGCACATGTATCAATTGTGCAGCTAGGTTGATTTTGGAGGAGAGGCTGTCTGAGCTGGAAACTCGGCTCTGTGCTTTTGAAAAACCATTAACTAACCAGGCGCCCGTAGGCTACGTGCAGCAACCAAGGCTAGCTCCAGTTAGCAGTCTGAAACCACAGGCCGGCCGGGTGACGGCCCAACATAAACTGGTTAATGCCAAAACTAAGCCCCAGGTTCACGTTTCAAATGATGTTTCAAATGATGTTTCAAATCAGTTTTTATGCATCTTCTCCGTGGTTCCAGGACACGAACACGACAAACTGAAACCTCGGACCGGATCGGACCTCTGAATCTGTGACCCGGTTGTTTGAGTTGAGCTGACAGCTGAAGTGGAGCGAGTCATCGTGCAGGCCCACCGCTCGTGTTGACTAACGGACCGAGATGAGCCGACAGCACTTTGATCCGCGGGTCGGGCTGACAGAACCGGGCCGCTGCGGGCTGAACTGCAGGACGCTGTGAAGGTTCAACACGACGCCGAGCACAAACGGAGCTGCAGCTCCAGGGTGGAGGTTCATCAGAAAAACTCTGAGATTGTAAAGTTTCACCGAGCCTGAGGAAAACCAGAACCAGCACAAGTGTTTGTTGTTGACGAAGCGAACTGGGCCAACAGAACCTGAAGCAGCAGCTGTTTCTATTGGTTCAGCTGGAAGAGGAAGATGGATTTTCACACTGCGGTGCTGAAGGTCCGGTCAGGTCCTCCTGAACCACCTGACGGACCCGACGGAGGTCCGACAGTCCGGTGTCAGCTGTCTGGTTCTGTTTGTTCAGAGCTCTGCTGTAAACATCAGCAGCTTGTTAATGAAGAGCAAATACATTGCTTTAATTATCAGAGCTGTGACACAGGCAGACTCTTATTTTGAAGAGGATCAACGAGCTTTTGTTTTGAAATTTCCCGTTATCGTTCTCCTGAACTGCAAACGTCCAATCAAGATGTCATTAGTTCAACTGGCGGCCATGATGGAATAACAGTAAAGAATCTGCTGGGACACTGGTTGCCACGGTGACTCTCTCCTTTACTGAGGGGCAGAGGAAGGAGGCGGAGCTTACTGCCCCTATACAGTACTCAACAGGCAGAAATACAGAATAAAATGTAAGCCTCAGACACACCGTCTCTGTGTGAAAACTAGAAGTCGGATCAAAGAAGTTCTTGATCCGGAGCAGCAGAATGTTGTGATGGTACCACAGGTTCTGTTTGATGGTTCTACAGGGTTTTATTTTATTTTATTTATAAAATGTATTCATTTTTAAAAGGTCCACTGACATAATGTTTGAACTATGCATAAAATTGCTCAACATATACCTGTATACGTTGTATGGTACATTCAACTATGTTCGTTTGTACAAGCAAAATGATAAATCAATTTAATTTTGATTTTAAAGTGATTTTAAACTTCGCGCCGTGTTTATTCACGGGAAATCCAATTACACGCGAATGCATCATCTGTGACGTATGGAGAAGCTCAGTTCGCGGCTGAAATGATAACGCATATTCATTCTCTGCCAGATCGCCTTTTTTTTGTATAACCTGAAAAATGCCGTTACTTTGTGTCGCATTTGGGTGTTCTAACATCAGTGAACAAGTGAGCCTTTTCACTTTCCCAAAAGATGAAATACTTCGTCAAGAATGGAATAAACAAAGTTGCCCCCCCCCACTCGCTTCCTGAAAAGGTAAAGCTAGATTCATACTTGACGCGTCGCGCAGCGCGCGAGGGTGCGCGCTCCAAAAGTGACGCAATTTCACAGTCCCCGCCCCTGCGCGTTGGCCCCGCGCGTGGGATTAGCGCGTGTCGTGCACCTCTGAATTTTTGAAACTCTGCAAGCCTCTGCGCGCGCGGTGGGCGCTACGATTTGATTGACAGGTCCTCACCCGACAGCCTTCACCCTCTTCACGCCGGAGCCTGCAGCTGTTTGCGCCGCTGTGGTCGTGGAGACAGAGTCGCGACGCATGGAGGAATGTTTTGTGACACAAAATGTATTAAATTCTCCTTCGTTCCTGATCTGGAGTCGGACTTTTCTTTTGTTTTTTCGCCAAAAGTCACGTGATCGCTTTCTCCTCCGCTGACTCCATGCATTAAAACCGCAAATAAAGACAACAGTTCAGCACGCGAGCGGAAAGCTATTTGTTTTTGTTGTGTGATTTCAAACAGTTCTTCTTCTACGGTAGATTTCTTCTTCTACACCTTTCTTGCAACATATGCACAGGTTTTAGAGGGTACTGCCTCCTGCTGGTCCGTAAAAGAACAGCACTTTGCCATGCGCCGCCGTGCGACAACTATAAACACAGAGGCGAAACGCATTTCGCCGCACGGCACAGTGCACGCGCAGCGCGCGCGCCAGCCTGCGGACCAAAGCGCAAGTCTAACTCAGCCTTTAGACTCAAATAAATACGGGTGCAGACCTAAATTAGAACCTGCTGTTTCTTGTTCATCTAACTTTCTGCTTCCCAAACTGAAGACAAATCGCTCAAATCTTCACTTAGATTGATAAATTAGTCGATTTATTTATTGTCCGCCATGAATATGTAAAAGTGGCGTTCTAAAGACGTTCTCCCTCCTACGTCACAGATGTTGCATTCGCGTGTAGTTGGATGTTCCGTGAAGAAACGCGTTTTTTAATTTTAAACTCACTTTGAAAGGAATTTTCATTAATTTATCATTTTGTTTGCAAAAACGAACATAGTTGAATGATACAAGATATTTATCTTGTAACATTTTATGCAAAGAAAGATGATGTCACAGACACTTTAAAATACAATACAAAACAATCCCATAGGAGAGATATAACAAGTTCAAACAGATTCTTCACTTCCTTTTCAAGATAAATCTCTGAGCTCCGATAAAGTGGAAGTCACTGGGAGTTTGGGTGCATGACCTCTGACCTCAGAGGACACCATCAGTCCTACAGCAGAGACACTCTGGGTGGACAGAGACAGAAAGACCAAGAACTGGACAAAGACACTGGAGAACAATAAACGTTACATCATCAGAGTCCTGTAGACCTGAACCATCCGAGGTCAAATCCTCCAACTTTAACCCGTGATTGTGTAAAAACCGTGGAGGCCCTGAACGCAGCAGTGCGCTCGTGTGAAGTCCAACTTCCTGCGACCCGTTTGACTTTGATGTTTCTGCTCTGAGCTCAAGGTGCGGGTGTTTCTGTTCCCCTTCCTGTCCCAAGCTAAAACAAGAAACGACGTATATTGTTCACGTTCCTCCGTACATGACGGACCCTTCCTCTCAGACCCCCCCCCACACACACACACACACACACACACACACACACACACACACACAAGACCGGACAAGCCGGCCTCCCCGTCAGCCAATCAGAGCCTGCGATGAGGACGCCTTCAGTCAAATCAGAAGTTATTTATAAACCATCTGATGTCTGAGTCAGGACCTGACGATCTGTCCCCACGGTTATTTATTTATTTATTATTTTTCTGCGTTTTCACATCTATTTTATTGTTTTTAACTGAATTATTCTTTCAGTTTGTGCCCCCTCCCCCCACAGAGCTCATCCAATTAGAGATTTCAGCTCCTCCAACATGTCCCTGAACGCATCGTCCCCTCTTCCTTCAGTATATGTCAGCTCTGCAGTGGAGAACCTCTTCACTTTCCCTGTGAAACCTCATCAGAACCGGCCCGTTCTGCTGCAAAGCTCGGAGCCTGTTGGACGGGCCTGTGGTTCCGGCTGGAAGTTTGGGCCCGCGGCGCTCTGTGAGCAGCTTTTCTCCGAGCAGCAGAGCGACGTGGTGATGTCACTCTGCAGGAATGTAGACCCTGAAGCTTCCATCGTCTGAAGCCGAAGCCAGAACCCTCCAGGTTCTGAAGGTTCTGCGCTCAGAACCTTCAGAACCAAACAGGAACAGAGCCTGGAGGCTGTGGAACGTAGAGGTTCTAACGAAGGTTCTGTTTAAAGAACCCAGATCCTCCCACTCTTGTTTTGAGACGTTTTTAGAACATCTGATTTGTCCCCAGCTGTGGGAACTGGACCTGCTCATGAGCGGCACCAAACCAGAACCGATGACTGGACCTGGAGCCTGCGGTGATGAGGACGTTGTTCCGGTCTGTGGAGCTGATGATGGAAGTTCATTCAGACTTCCTGAAGTCCAGAGAAACGAGCTGCTGACCCACATCGACTGGGTCCGGTTCAGGTGGTTCTGAACCAAACTCACTGAAAACAACAGAACTCTGCTGATTCAGAACACACCGGGTTCTCCAGGAGGAGGTCTGGGAGGACGGATCCGTTTGAAACAAACAGATGACACTGGACCTGCAGCGAACAGAACCGGACCGTTTCATGCAGGGCCCGTCTGAGCAGCACTCTTCAGTCATGTGACCTCACAGACTCTGTACGGGCCGAACACAGACCCGCTCCAGCAGAACTCCGAACACAAACTGGGTCCACAGAGGACTCTGGTCGTTGTGGTTCCAGAACCACGGGCTGCTTCCCGGATCACACAGCAGAAGGCGTGGAGACGCTCTGAGTGGCGGCGTCGGGTCAGTCTCGGGTCAGCAGACGTCCCCGAGGACGACCCGGTCCAGAACAGCTTCAGTACAGAGGAGGAGGTCAGGGTTCTCAGGAAGAACACAAGAACCAACAAACGGGTCGACAACAGGAGACAACAACGTCTGGAACCAGCAGCAGCTCACTACAGATGGTTCCATGCCTGTCACCTCCTGCTGTCACCTCCTGCTGTCACCTCCTGCTGTCACCTCCTGCTGTCACCTCCTGCTGTCACCTCCTGCTGTCACCTCCTGCTGTCACCTCTTTACTCCTTCTTGTGGAGGTACACTGCACCTACCTCTGGACCTGTCATTCTGTTCGTTTGTCTCTCATTCCTGTCCTCTCAAACCCGGTCGAAGCAGAAGCCGCTTGTCCTGAGCCTGGTTCTGCTGGAGGTGTCTTCCTGTTCAAAGGGAGATTTTTCTTTCCACTGTTGCCACTGTGCTTGCTCAGGATGAGAGACTATGGCTACGTTCACACTGCAGGTCTTAATGCTCAATTCTGATTTTATTTTTTTTATCCGATCTTTTGGTGTGAACGTTCACACTACATTTTAAATGCGGCCTGCATCAGACTCCAGTGTGAACGATCTACATTGCAGAAGCGACCCGCATGCGCAGAAGAAAACGTGTCTCAGAACGCGACGTGACACGCAGCACCCTGTGTTTGCGGAAGTAAACATGGACGCGACAGTTTTCAGTGTGTGTTCGGTCATTTTGAAGTTGTTGTCCAATCGGGGAAAGCTAAACATCCAAAAGAAAACTGAGAAGAAAGCGAGTGAAACTTTTAGAGATGGCGATTTTTGGAGCTGTGGCTGCTACCTCTGTTCAGAGGGGTGTGTGGCTGCGGAGTATACGGTGGCCGGCGAGGAGCGCTGTTCAATTTGGAGTGCAGAGCGTTTTTCTTTTGCAGCGCGTTTGCACCCCTAACCCACCGTAGGAGTAGGAGCAGAACTGTGACGTCGGTCTCACATCAGTGATGCAAAAGTCAGATGCAAGTCACATGAGCGTTCACACTGCAGTCGCTTTGAAAACATCAGATATATATCCGATTTAAAACCACCACATACAGTATTTTCTGGTGTATAGGTCGCACCTGTGTATAGGTCGCATTGTCCAATCACCAATAGATTGGAAAAATCCCTAGATAGGTCGCACTGGTGTATAGGTCGCACCTACGTTTAGCTCTGCTGCAAATGTCTGCCACAGGAGCGCACAGCAAGGCTTTTAAGAAGATTAACACTTAAAAACAATTATTTGTTTGATAAAAATTATAGCAAATATATGTCTGAGCTGAACTTTTCGTACTGAAACGGCCTGGGTCGGATTTGAAAAAAAAATCGATTTGTCGCGTTCAGACTGTCATAAAAAAATCGGATATGGGTCAGATGGGGCGAAAAAAATCGGATTTGCCTGCAGTGTGAACGTAGCCTTTGATGAAGTGAAGATTCAACATGTCTGCTGCTTCCTGAGATAGAGAACTTTACCAATACTGTAGTCCTTTCCATGTTTGTGCATGTTCCCGTTCAGTGCCCTGAGACAACTTCGTTGGGACTTGGTGTTATAAAAATTAATTGAATTTAATTTTTTCAGTTCCTTCTCGTCTCTTTTCTCCTCTGAGCTCCTCTCAGATGTTGCTTTGGTTTTTGTGGTTGTTGCCGTTTGTGTTTTCTACATTTGTCTCTCTGAAACACAAACACGGTCAACATCTCCTCGTTCTGGTCTGAGAATCAGCCAGACGTTCAGACCCAGAACCAGATCTTTGTAGTCTCTTCGCCATCAGTGAGTCCGGTTCCACTCAGCTCTCTTCTCGGTTCTTCTCAGGTGGAGGCGATCAGTCTCTGTGACCCGTTTCCCCGCTCAGTGGGTGGGATCATCAGTGCAAAGTGGGCGGGATCATCAGTGCAAAGTGGGCGGGATCATAACTGGTCATTGGGTTCGAGCCACTCCTCTCGTTGTGGTCCCTAACCTATTTCCCCAGCTCCCCGGGCGCTTTCTATGGCTGCTCACTGCACCACCTGGTGGTGGTTGGGTTAAATGCAGAGATGAATTTCGTCTGTGTATGGGAAACATACACAGATGACAGAAATGTGACATTTATTTTATTTTTATTTAATTGTTCTATAATCGGACTTGAACTTCTTTATCTTCTCCTGGAACTGCTCATCAGTCCAGGTGATGCCATGCTGCTCCATCATCTCTGATGTCTCTCTGTAAATGAGCGCATTTCTTAATAATAATAATGTTTGCGGGCCGTCCATCAACCGGAAGAGGAAGTGGAGGTTCTGATGTAGTTTGTGGGTCATCCAGTGACAAAGCTCCACTGGACAATCAACGGCTGCTCTCTGCTTACGTCAAGATCGGACCCTCGGATCAGCCCGCTTGGAACCACAAACAAGGCGGTCCCAGGAACCGGGCTGAGTGGGGTGGTACCGACAGTGGGCGGGCCCTAAACTGGTGCGATGTGGGGCGGAGCCGATGAGAGCAGAGACTGTGGCAAAGCGACATATGTGACCCCTCAGAGGAAAAACAGGTCGGCTCGTTTAAACATTCAGAACCTCAGAAGAATTTCACACATCGCCTGCAAGTTTCAAAACACACAGAGAGAGAGAGAGAGACTGAGAACACGCAGAACCTTCAAACTGAACCTTCAAACAGAATCCAGTTCTGAACTTTTGTCCAGCTGATGGAGGTGAGGAACAATGATGCATTCAGGGACTTTTTTTTTTTTTTTACAGTCGGAAACTAAATATTCTGCAAGAAACATGTTAAAATGCAACCAGAACCAGAACCACGAGTCCCTGTCAGACTGCCTGTGTGTAAGATGCTGTTCTGACAACAGAACCAGTGGGACGGGTCAGAAACATCCAGAAAAAAGTTCTGCAGCAGTTTCACAGATCTTGATCCAGATGGGTTTAAACCTGAGAAGAAACCCTCAGAGCACCTGAGGAGGTCTGGACCTAGTCTGTCCAGAACTAAGCTGTAGGACTAGTTAGGGTTAGTTAAAAGACCCGGGTCAGTAAGAAGACCTTGGTCAGATTAGTAAAAGACCTGGGTCAGTTTACCGTAGTAAAAAACCGGGCCAGGTTTGTAAAAAGACCCGAGTCAGGAAGAGTAAAAGTTTTCAAACACTTCGTTTGTTCAGTTTTCAGCTCAAAGTTTGGATGATCCGTTGAACAGAACCGTTTTTTATAAGAACTTGTTCTGTTGGGACGTCATGGGTCACTTCCTCTGATTTAAGGTGTCCTCTGGTTGTTTATGGACCCGCTGTGGTCCCTGGACATCAGAACCAGAGAACGGGCCGCTCCATTAAACAGGCCTGGTTCTGACCTCACGTTTGTTTCAGTTTTTTTTTTAAACTCGCGTCAGATTCATGCTGCTGTTCAGCGTATTGTTTTTATTGTTTTTATGCTACTAGTGCTTAATGTATTTTTAGTTGATGTTTTTCTTAGTTCATATCTTAGATCTTATCACTGTTGTTCTTTGACATTTTATTGTTGGAAGTAACTGGGACCCAGTGCACATAATGTTGTGGTCTATGTGGTGGAACGACAAATAAAGAACCTTGAATCCTTGAAACCTTGAATTTGAGCCTTTTGGTCTCGTTAGAACTGTTTTAACTCGTCAGTGAACTGGACCTGACGCAGGAGGAACCAGAACCAGAACCTGTCTGAGATGGACCAGGACTTACTGTTCCTGCTGGTCTTCAGCTTGGACAGCAGTTTCTGGGTGGACTGCAGGTCTCCGCTCTTCACCGCCTGCAGCAGTTCCTGCTCCTTCCCCATCCTCCTCCTCCTCCCAGAATCGGACCGGATTCACTGACAATCCTCCTCCTTCTCAAATCTTCATCCTGAGCGACAGGACCCGGCCTCAGTTCAGTCTCTTCCTCTGACAGGTTCCTCCTCTTCCTCAATGAGGAGAAGATGCTCCCAGGATGAGCTGCAGGTCTGAGGAGGAGGAGGTGATGAGAGTCTGAGAGAGGGGAAACAAGATCAGACAAGTTTAACCTTGAAGGAGAACCATCCAACCATCCATCCACCCAATCAACAAACTAACTATCCATCCATCCAATCAGCCAACCATCCATCCAACCAAAAACTAACCAACCATCAAACCAACAATCCAAACAACCATCCATCCAACCATCCATTGAACTAAACAACCAACCATCCAACAAACTATCCATGCAACTGACCAACAAACAAACCATTGAACCACCCATCAAATCAGCCAACCATCCAAATCAACAATCCAACCAACCAGCAAACCATCCATCCATCCAGCCAACCAACAAAACATCCAACTATCCATCCATCCAACCATCAAGCCAACCAACCAACTATCCAACCAGTCGACCAAACAACAACACAACCATCCATTGAAATACCCAACCATCCTTCCAACCAACCATCCAAACATCTATTGAACCAACCATCCAATCAGCCAACCATCTGTCCAACAAAACAACCTCCATTGAACCAACCAACCAACCATCAAACAAACAATGCAACCAACCAAACATCCATCCACCCGATCAATCAACCAACAATCCATTCAAACAACCAACCAACCAACAATCCATTCAACCAACCAACCAACCATCCATCCATTCAACCAACCAACCAACCTCCATCCAACCATCGAACCAACCAACAAACCAACCATCTATTGAACCAACCATTGAACCAAACGTCCATTAAACCAATCAACAAAGAACCAACCAACCAACAATAAAACCAACAATCCAACCAACCATCTATCCAAACATTATGAATTGATCCAACCAACAAAACACCTATCCTACCAATGGACCATCTAACCAATCAAACATAAAACCAACCAACCAACCAACCAACCATACAATGAACCAATCAACCAGACATCCATCCATCCAACCATCCATTGAACCAACCAACTATTCAACCAACCAACCAACCATCCATCCAGCCAACCATCCATTGAACCAATCAACGACCCATCCAGCCAACAAACCAACCATCCATTGAACAAACCAAACAACCATCATACCAATAATCCAACCATCCAACCATCTATCCAACCAACCAACAAACCATCCACTGAACCAACCATACCAACAATCCAACCATCCATCCACCCAGCCAAGCAACCATCCAACTAACCAATCATCAAAACAAACATCTAAACTAACCAACCAACTGTCCATCCATACATCATCCATCATCCATCCATCTATCCATAGCTGAACTGGTGTATATACTGTATATATATTCTAAATACAGTAAATATTACTATTTTAAGCAAAAAAGGAAGCAAAGAGACTTGTAATTAAAATATATAGATTTAATATAAAATTTCCATCCATCCATCATCTTCTTCTTGTTCAGAAGTCAGATCTTGGGGGCAGTGTTGTAGTCAAGACCACCTAACCCGAGACCAAGTCAAGACCGAGACCAGAGTTTAACGAGGCCGAGACAAGACCAAGACTTTTGAGGTCCGAGACTAAGACCGAGGGAGGGTGAGACCAAGTAAAGCCCAAGACCTCGAGTGTTGGAGCTCAAACTTTTCACAAATTATCTGTCTTATACAATACCATCACAACATAGTGACAATTTTAACAAATATGTAAAAAAAAAAGTAACTTTTTTATTAAAAAAATTGTAAGTTACATACTGCAACTTTAAGTATGCTTTTGAATGAATGTACTGTATCAGCTTTTATACATTTTAAAGCTACATAAAGAAATAAGACATTCAGTGGTTTTTGCACAATAATTTTCATGTCATGTGACCCACTAAAACAAAACTTATGTTAAACTACTCTACTAGATGTGACAGATGAGGCACCCTCGTTTTTTGTTGTTGTTTTTTTTTTCAAATTTTACAGCATTTTCTAATTTTACATAATTTATTTGTTCAAAAATCAAGGTTTTCGCTCAATAACTAATTAGAAAATGCTTTAAAATGAGAAATAAATTATGGTGTCTTGTGTGTCAGGTCTATTATAGAGTAGTTTAACATTAGTTTTGTGTCAGTGGGTCAAATGATGTAAAATATATTCGTTTTTGTTTCTGAAGAGTGTTTGGTTCAGTAATTTGTTGACGGTCCCTAAACAAACCAGACTCAGAGGAGGGGCAGACTGAGCTCAGCTGACTGCATTGGATCGAACAAGAGGAACACACCGCTGAAGCCACGGATCTCGAATGTACAACGTCCAACGTAAAACTAACTTCACCGCGGTAGAGAATCAAGGCTTCAGCATAGCACGAACAGTTCAGTCAGAAACAATTTGAAATAAGAAACAAAAGCTATTTATTAACTGATTAAGTCGTGTTTTAGACTGCTTATTACTAGCGAATCTATTGTGACCCAAAGTGCAGCCGTGACTGGTTCTGAATGAGGCTTTACAGCAGACAGACGCTCCCCTCTCTTCCAGGTACTGCGTACCGGTGCAGAATCTTTTAGTGGTACGCAGTACTGGACCGTACCGGCTTACTTTCACCTCGGGTTACGACATTACATTCTGTTGTCTGTATTGTTCCGTTTGTACAGAACCGCGTGCAAGTGAAAGGGGGTGGGCGTGACAGTGGTAACAAAAACACGTTATTTAGCCATGAGTCACGTTATCACTTGGATTTGAATCAGTACGTTTTGCATCCAATAAAAACAAAGTTGTTAACAAATAAACTGGATAATACGCTGTCAGTTTAGTGATATTTCCACAGTTGGGGTCTTGACTGGTCTTGAAATAAAATCCCAAGTCCTCAATGTCCAAGATCAAGACAAGGCCGATACCAAATAAGGTTGAGTCCGAGACAAAACCAAGACCATCAAAAAGGGGTTGTGAGACCGCTCTCAAGACCAAGACCGGTCTTGAGTACTACAACACTACTTGGGGCCAGCAGCTTGAGCAGAAATATCCAGACAACTCTTTCCATAGCCAACACTTCCAGCTCTTCTGGGAGGGCTAAGGTGTTCCCAGGCCAACTGAGAGACATATTCTCTCCGGTGTGTCCTGGGTCTTCTCCCTGACGGACATGCCCAAAGCACTGGGAGGCGCCATGGAAGCATCCTTACCAGATGCCCAAACCACCTCAACTGGCTCCTCTTATGTGGAAAAGCAGTGGTTATACTCAGAGTCTCTCCAGGTTAACTGAACTTCTCACCCTATCTCGTGAATGAAACCCAAAGATATTTGAACTCCTACACTTGAGGCAAAACCTCACTCTTGACCTGAAGAGAGCAATCCAGCCTTTTCCAACCGAGGACCATGGCCTTAGATTGGGAGGTGCTGATTCTCATCCCAGCCGCTTCACACTCGGCTGTGAACCGTTCCAGTGAGAGCTGAAGATCACAGCACAATGATGCCAACAGGACCACATCATCTGTAAAGAGCAGAGATGGAATTCTGAGGCCACTGAACCAGACTCCCCCCACCTGCACCGAGAAATACTGTTCATAAAAGATATGAACAGAATCTGTGACAACGAGCAGACATGGAGGAGTCCAACTCCCACCCTGAAGGGGTCCGACTTATTACTGGCAATGCGAACCAAACTCTTGCACTGCTTGTACATATAGAGACCAAACCTGTAACAACGGGCCCCCAATCCTATACTCATGGAGCACTCCCCACAGTGTATCCCGAGGAACATGGTCGAATGTCTTCTCCAAGTCCACAAAACTCATGTAGACTGGATGGGCTAACTCCCATGACCCCTCGAGGACTCTAGTGAGGGTAAAGAGCTGGTCCAGTGTTCCACAGCCAGGATAGAACCTGCCTTGTTCCTCCTGGATCTGTGGTTCGACCAGTGATCGGACTGACTTCTCCAGTACCTCTGAATAAACCTTACCACAGAGACTAAGGAGAGTGATCACCCTTTGGTCCCCCTTTTGAGGAGGGGAACCACCACACCAGACTGCCAATCCAATGGCACTGCCCCCGATGGCCAAGTGATGTGATGCAAATTCAATTCAATTTATTTATACATCTCCAAGTCACAACTGAGGTCGTCTCAGGGCACTGAACAGA
>JBBPBX010000035.1:85261-100730 GCA_038048925.1 Garcialebias charrua | reverse complement strand
CATTAGTAATGGCGTATTTAGAATGGTTTGGTGTTCTCGTAAAGCTTGTGAAGGAACTGGAGAATGCTTGTTCTTTTCTGTAGGAATCCGATAAACACTGGGATTAGCCAGTAAGAAAGCAGTCTTGTCCAACCAAGAACGTGATTGTTCAAGTTTCTTAAAATCATCTCCAGCCCTAGGACTGATTTGAGATTTCTGTTTTCCCATAATCTCTGCTGTTGTCTTTACGAGCAACATGGTATTTTACTGTAAAATACACACATTTTGGCACATGAAATAAAACGATGAAGAGGGACAACTTGACAACTATTAAGTATGTAGCATATTGTGTTTTGACTTATTGGTCAGGCTTTTTTTTTGTGTGTGTCTTACCATTTTACCTTTAGTGTTACCTTAAATAGCGTATGAGTTCAACCTCCATGGAAAGGAAGTTGGCACAATACTGTAGTCTTCAAAAATGTGCTGTTATTAGTGGATTTATAAGCCAGATGGCCAGAAGGTGTGTGGCTTGATGTGATCCATCACCTCTGTCTTCTTTACAACTTTGAGCACATTGAAAGTTGTTTCCCTCTGAATCCCCAACAGATCTCATCAGCAATCCATGCTTAAACCTTCAAGCACATTGAAGTACTATAGGGAATCGGCGCTTCTCACAGATTTTTTACACCACGTTTTCTGCTCTTTTCAGATCTTCGCAAATGTCTTCTAGATTTGTTTTCTGTATCTCCCGCATGTGTTGCCTTATAGCTGCTCTGTGTGCCCCTGGTCTTACTTGGCATTTATAACACAAGGAACCTAAATACTTAGTCGTGGCTTCAGCTTGTAAGGATTTCATTCCTGTAACTTTCCACTGTTGCTGAAGTTCAGTCTTGCGAAAGTTTTAGAAGGAACTCTTGTCTTTACCAGATGAGGATGACGTTGCCTTTTCATTTCATTTTATGTACTGGATGGTTGTAGTTGTTCACTATACTGTTTCAGTACTTCAATAGGTTACATGAAAGGATTTATTCTTGTATGACATTCATTTTATGAAGAAAATGTTTTTTTTAAAGCTTTTCTATTATTATTATTATTATTATAGCCTGACCAATGTGGAAATTTTGGCTATCATCAATACTGACATTGGGAGGGAGTGTGGATGCCGATGACCGATATAATGGCTGGGAAATTTTGAGATTTGTCCACCACCAAGAATCTAAGTAAACAGCGAGTGGTGTGGAGTTTGTTTATTTAGCGCAGTTGTTTGCAACCATGAAGCTAAGCTTATCAGATCCACGCTATACCTAGACCCACATTAGGTGTACAAGTGGTGCACTGGTCATAAAAACAGTTTTCCTAACGTGCGTTCACATTTTCTATCTGCCACTATTCAACATAAAGTTATCAAAGTGTTTTACAAAAATATAAATTAAACAACGAAATGCCTTCCCATGTTCATTGTTTTAAACAGTCTTGTATGGTAATAATAATAATGTGTATCAGTGTATGTATTGTCATCATTGTATGTTCCATCCAATAGTGAAATTGGCTCCCTGCTTTTTACCCATCCACCACCAGGTGGTGCAATGGGCACCTATTGAGGGCACCTGGGGAGCATTTGGGGATAGGGTGTCCTGCTCAGAGACAGCACAAGATGTGCAATGACTGGGGATCGAATCTGGGACTTTCGGGTCCCGAGTCGACTGCCCTGCCTCTACACCATCTCGACCACCTGGTGAAAATGTTGGTTACTTACTGTAACCCCAGATTCTATGAGTATTGGCGGAGCCCTTTAGCTCCGCCTATTGGATATCTCCCCTACGTCAGCGTCGTACTGAATAACCTTTTAGTCCACGCCCACCTATAGTGTGGGCCTGCCCCGTGTGTACTTAACTCCACCACACGGAAGGAACTGCCTTGAACAGCTCATCATTCAGTCGTTCAAGAGCCAATGGGGCCCACAAAGCTAAAGGGCTCTGCCAATACTCATAGAATATGGGGTTACAGTACGTAACCAACGTTCTATTTTGTATTGGCTGTCGACCTTTAGCTCCGCCTATTGGATAAAGGGCGAAGCAGGATGTAGTCCATGCCCCATTGGATCTAGCCCAAGCATGAAGTCCTTGCTCACCCAAACACATCTGACCTTCCTCGTACGTCATACGTACGTCCTACGTCACGACGCACCAGAGAAGGGCGCTGGTGATTGGTGGACGAGCCTGCGGTCTGCACCGCGGCCTGACAGGCTTGTGACAGCTGCACAGCAGCCTCACAAACATTGTTTATATATATATTTATTATAAATTTTTTTTTTGCAACAACGCCAGAGGCTAGAACAGACCTCGGCGGTGACCCCCAACAGGGGAACATAACTTACTCTGAACTATGTACAGACAGGCTTAAAAGTCAGAAACAATAAAAACAAACTCAGTCCCAGAGCCCTGAGACTGATGGCAACACTCACACATCCTGCACAGAGGCAGATAGAGTGGCAGAACACCACATGAAAAACATTACCCTGCTAATCCATAACTCCCAGGACTGAATTAGTCATGGAGAGGCCTGACATGTCACGAAGATAATATCTTATGAACGAGCAGGGCGTGGCCCACGAGACGGCCGATCAAATATCGCTCACTGTCATCCCACCATGTAAAGCTACAGAAGACGCCATCGCCCGCGTAGAATGAGCACGTAGCGTCTGAGGAGGTTCTACTCCACACGTTCTGTATGCTTCTGAGATGGCTTCACACAGCCAGTGTGAGAGCCGCTGGGATGACAAAGCTCGCCCCACAGAGCTGTCCCTGTAGTGGATAAACAAACTCTGGGACTGGCGTAGACTGGCCGTTCGTGACACATAACATTTTAGTGCACGGACAGGGCACAACAAATGATGTTTGGCCTCTTCCTCTGAAGTGTGAGGAGGAAGATGGAACCCATTTAAGATAATTTGCCTTGATTTAAACGCACTGTTTATGCATTTTGGCATAAAAACTGGATTAGGCCTTAAAGTGGCCGAGCTTCCATCCTGTTGGATTTGTAAACATGATGGGGCCACAGACAGTGCACATAAATCACTCACTCTTTGCTGACGTCAGCGCCAGTAAGAGTGCAGTTTTGAGTGACAGAAACTTCAGTGACACTTCGCTCAAAGGTTCAAAGGGAGCTTTGAGCAAAGTGCGTAACACCAGGGGCAGGTCCCACTGAGGTGAGAGGTCACGTCTCATTGGTTTACGTCTGTGCACGCCTTGCAGAAACCGTTTCAACAGCGGGTGATTAAATAATGCCTGTCACCAAAGCCCTCGTGACACGAGGAAATAGCTGTAACATACACTTTAATGTTGCTGTAAGCTAAATTCCTTTCTAACAACAGCTGCAGGAATGACAACACGCAGCCCAACTCACATGATATTGCGTCGACGCCTTTTTCAGCGCACCAGCGCTAGAAAGCTGCCCATTTCTACGCGTACACAGTTGTTGTGGACGCAGCTCGTGCGTCTTGGATAGTCCGCACCACAGCTGGAGACAGGCCCAAACGAGCTAAACAATTCCGTTCAACCTCCAAGCCCACAGGGGTTGGCCTATCTCTGGAAAGTGCCTGATCGCCCCTCCTGCTTGCAGAAGGACATCTTCCCTCCACGGAAGCTGCAGGGGTTTGTCCCACAACAGTTGCTGGAGGACCGGGAACCACAATGCGTATGGCTCTGGAGCCATCAGTATGTCTGACGGCTTCTCCCTCTGGACTCGCTCTAGGACGCGTGGGACGAGAGCGACGGGTGGGAAAGCGTATAGTAGCTTCTCTGGCCACCAGCTGTGCGCAAAAGCGTCCACTCCCAGGGAAGGGTTGTCTTTTGAGCTCAGAGAGAACCACAGTGGGCACTGCACATTCTCCCGCACCGCAAACAGGTCCACGCTCGGTTAGCCGAACCTGGACCAGATCTGTGATATTATGTCGGGGTGTAGAGCCCAGTCTCCCTGACATGCCCCCCCCCTCGACATGATGTCTGCTCCCCTGTTCAGAACACCAGGAATATACACTGCTCGCAGAGAGCGTAGATTCTGGTGAGCCCAGAGGAGGAGCTGTTTCGCCACGTCCAACAGTTTGGCCGAGCGAACTCCTCCCTGACGATTTATGTACGATGATACCACCTGGTTGTCGGTGTGTATCAGTACATGTTTTCCTCGAAGCAGGGGAGCAAAATGTTGCACCACTTTTAAAACTGTCAGAAGTTCCAGAACGTTTATATGAAGGCGAGTGTGCTCTGGCCACCTCGCCCCCACTGTTTGACCCTGAAATGTCCCGCCCCAGCCCATCAGCGACGCGTCTGTGAAGACTGGAACATGAGACGTAGGTGTAGTCATGGAGACTCCTTCTGACAATGTCAGGGGATTCCCCCAGTGACGTAAATTGTTTCTTACGGAGGAGGGAACCCTGATCATCCACCTCTTTTGATGCACAGGATCCACGTGCAGGCAGGCAAACCAGCGTTGCGTCGTCCTCATATGCAACAAACTAGGGGTGAACGATTAATCGCATTTGCGATTATCTCGCGATATGTTAAAACGCGATTCTCTAATCGCACGAGCTACGATTTGACTGGTCACGTGACTTGGTAGTGAGCCGCTCTGGCCGCGCGCAGCTCTGAATGGAGCAAAACAGAGAGAGCAGGGAGGAGGAGACTGTGCGCTCCAACACAGTTGCTTCAGGCTCGACAGAAGTCATAAAAGTTATAAATTCAGGTAAGTTAGTTCGTGTAAACGTGTATCTGAGCTTAGAGGCTGAAACACTGAGACCGCGAGCTGGTCACGTGACTTGGTAGTGAGTGAGCCGCGCCGAGCAGCAGGAGCTCAGCTGAGCGAGCAAAACAGAGTAGGGAGGAGGAGGAGACCGTGCGCTCCAACACTGTTGCTTCAGGCTCGACAGAAGTCATAAAAGTTATAAATTCAGGTAAGTTAGCTCGTGTAAACGTGTATCTGAGCTTAGACGCTGAGACACAGAGACTACGAGAGACAAACAGAGCGCGAGCTGGTCATGTGGCCGCGTCTGTTTTGACGGTGCCCGGTTAGCAGCTAGCTCAGCAAGCTAATGTTCTGCGTGAAAAAGCGCATTAATTATCTGATGAAAAAAAAAAAACCAGTTGTGTCGTTAGTGATATGAATTAATACAGAACCAGTAAAAATAATCGCATTTTAAATCGCAATCGTAATTTATAGAAAAAAAATCGCAATTAGATTATTTTCCAAAATCGTTCAGCCTTACAACAAACCCAGCTCCACAACCACGTGACCGGCTGCCATCAGCCCGAGAAGCCGCATGATGGTCGCCGCTGTCACTATTCTTCCTGGTCTGACCCGTGACAGCCGAGTTGCCAGGTCTTGCGCCCTTTGCTCTGACAGATGAGCTCTCATTGTGCGTGAGTTGAGTTCTACCCCCAGATAAACAATCGTTTGATCTGGGAGGGGGGAACTCTTGTCCCAGTTGATTGAAAACCCCAGTTTTAACAAGTGCTCTGCTAAAACTTTGGTTTGAGCTGCAGTTTCCTGTCTCGAGCTGCTTAACAGGAGCAGATCGTTGAGATAAAAGAAAATTCTCATTCCAGTTGTACGCATTGGCTGGAGTGCGGTCCCCACGCACTTCGTAAAAGTGCTTGGGGCTAAAGAATAGCCGAAAGGCAACCTCTCTAACTCGAACTGAGCTTCCTCGAAGGAGAAGCGCAGGAACTTCCTGTGTTTTGGAACTATTGGTATGTGCCAATAAGCGTCCCGCAGGTCGAGTGAGGTGAAGAAATCATTCTGTTTTATGTTTTTCAACAGCTGCTTCATTGTCAGCATGTGAAAACCCCTCTTCACGATCGATTTGTTGAACGCCGACAAATCGAGAATCGGTCTCCAGCCGCCTGATTTATTCATGATGAGAAAATAACGGGAGTAAAACCCTGTTTTTCTCCTCGTCTCGTACTCTGGAAATCACTCCCTTTGACAGCAGCTCTGTTATCTCTGTCCTCAGGGAAGAGCTCTGCTCTGAATCTGTCAGCTCTGTTTTTAATATTCCTCTGAAAGGTAGAGGTTTTGCCGCAAATTGAAGCGCATAACCTCTGCGGATGAGTGCGTCCATCCACTTGTCGAGAGTGCACTGCTCCCTCCATTGGGCGTGTCTCTCTGACAGTGGGCACGCGTGCGCGTGATGCTTTGCGCGCGACATGGACATTAACCATTCCGAGGGCTCTACCTCCGCCACGTGAGTGGCCCACGGGAGCCTTGGCTGGAAAGGGACGGTCAGACTTCTCAGAGCTGCATAATGTCTGCATGTTTGTGCTGACAGCTGTCAAACTCTGAGGCCGGGCGCTGCGTGCCGGCGCGTGCCTTGATGACGTCATCGCATGGAGCTTTGTTAGTGGTCTCACAGCTGAGGAAAACACGCCGCTGCGCTGTGTTGTCTCTGCTGCCTGCAGACCGGTGCATGACCTTCTCTGCACTACCAGACTTCTGTGAGCTTGTAGTGGAGGCAAACCCACGCTGAGAAAAAACGTCACTTCCGCCGCACACTGCTCTTCGCTTTAGCGGTGGCTCGTGTTCGCTCTGTGAGATGCGTTTCCTTCTGCTGCGCTCAGAGCTGCAGCGCGGATGATCTGGCTACAGCTGTGTGGGTTCATTAGAGGATGTGAAACACCTGGTTTTATGAAACTCTGCTAGCATGTCATGACCCTCGCCTGGCAGTCTGTGTGCTGACCCGGAGGTTAATTTCTTTAGTTTATGCGGGGGGCTGGGGGCTCTGCCCTGCTCCACCCGTGCAGCACGACACACATGAAGCTTTGCTGAGATGTTTTGACTATCGCTGTACAGCTCGTGGGCTGACCTAGCGGTTGATTTCTTTGTTCTACGCAAGGGGCTAGGGGGGTTTCCCTGCTCCACCCGTGCAGCTTGACACATCTCTTGTTTTAAACCAGAAAGACTGATTACCTTGTTTGACTTTCTTTGTTTTGATGAAAGCTGTTTATTGGAGACCAGCTTTTTACCAGTGGTGGGAAGTGTGCATACCTGAGACGGACAAGCTTGACACATGAGAAAACACATTCTGCTGCTCACTCTCTTGATTTATTGAACAAAAATCAAACACAGAACTTTTATGCACACTTCCCTCAGCCCGTCATTTCCTTTGCTCACGCTTACGTGGCTGCTGGAACTGCTGCTGTTTTTGCCCTGACCTATTCTGCCCCTGATGGCGGTCCCTCTGGAACCGCTGAGTAGCAGGCGGCTTGCAGTGCTAGTACCTCTGCTCCCTGTGTGGAGGGGAAGTCGGGGGGCCTGCACGGTGGGAGGCAGCTGCAGCCGTGGACCGTCTAAACTGTTGCCTCTGATGGCGACGGTCCCTCCAGCTCTCGAAGCGGCGGGGGGACTGCTGAGACGACACCAAGCTCCTCACCGTCTCAGACATTTCCTCCGACATCCTGGACTTGTCCCCCAAGTCCTTCAGACTCGCCCCGAACAAGTATTCTGACGAGAACGCCCCTTGGAGCAGCTCCTTCTTTAGTGACTCCGGCAGAGTCGGCACCTGACTCAGCCAGGTGGCGCGGTAAATCATAGTCAGCCACCCTGTCGAGCAAGACAGGCAGGCGGTGGAGGCGGCGCACATTTAAAATCACGTCTGCCGCCGTGCAGAGTGAGCTCTTCAGCGGTTCTGGTAAATCTGCTTTTTCTAGCTGTTTGGAGATGTGGAAAGCCAGCAACGCCACGTTGTTGTCAGCTGCTGCCGCTTGTACGGAGCACTGGAAAACTCTGTTCGCTAGCTGCAGAACAGTCTGGTCCAGCTTCCCCGGCGGGACCAGCTTCTGGTTCAGCCTAGCCGTCTTCGCCCCAAATACCTCTGCCAGGCCCTGCTCCAGGGGGGGCATCGACAGGAACCCTCGCTCGGTGAACCCCTCTACCCTCGTGATGGGCGCGAACTCCTACAGGGGGGGCCTTCATCTTAGCAGGGTTCGCTGTACCCTCCGTCCAGTGCGTCGACACGGCCGGGAAGCGCGGCCATATTGGGTCTGAACGTCGAGTCAAAGCAGCACCAAACCTTCCCTGCAGGTCGTCAGACTTTGGCGGTGGCGGCACTGGGACAGGCAGTCCCTTTGTTTCCGCTGCCTCTTTAATCATGACCAGCAGCTCGTGTTGCAACGCCCCCAGGGTGGGAAGCGGAGTGGCCCCAGGCCTCGGTGTGAGGGGGGGGGCTCCGAGCCCATGCCCTCCTCGTCCAGAGTCTCCACGTTGCCGAGTGTGGCTGTGCTTAGCTTGCTGCTGTCCTCTCTGTCGGATGACCAGTTCGACTCGTCCGGGTGTGTAGCCTGGGCCTCCGGAGACTCGTCCCTCCGTGGCCGCGTGCCTTTTTTGGCTAGCCCGAGCAGGGCGGCCTGTCGCTCCCTTCCCGTAGACTCGTCCCTCCGTGGCCGCACGCCTTTTTTGGCTAGCCCGAACAGGGCGGCCTGGCGCTCCCGCTCGCCGGCGGGAAATTTGGCACAGATGCGGCAGGGGTAGTCCAGCTACGCATGACGGGGCCCCAGGCAGTGCACGCACACGAGGTGCTGGTCGAAGTTCTGCAGGGTTTCTCCACAGCACCGCATGCACACTTTCTCCATTCTTGTAGACTCAGATCTTCAGTATTACGGTGAATGATGGAAAGAGGCAGTTCCTTCCGTGTGGTGGAGTTAAGTACACACGGGGCGGGCTCACACTATAGGTGGGCGTGGACTAAAAGGTTATTCAGTATGACGCTGACGCGGGGGAGATATCCAATAGGCGGAGCTAAAGGGTGACAGCCAATACGAAATAGAACCTAATTAGTATTGACCGTAGCACCGTTTATTTTTTTTCGCAGAGAAGTAAAGATTTCAGACAAACAATGCATTTCATTGAGGACGACAAAGACAACTTTACTAAACTGATATACAGTATTTTACCTCTAAGTTAGATTTATTCTTTTGGCTAAAGTTTTACAAGGCAATAGCCTATGCTAGGTTATCTAAATGTTAGCTTGCTAACTTGAGAGGCATGTAGCTAATGACAAATGGGTTGGAGAATTGAAGCTAATTATTGTTGATTTATTTTACAGCTCAGTTACAATAAACTTACCATGCTGTGTTCAGCAAAATACGCTACACAGTACTTACTGCTCCCTGCGTCGGCTGTGCTGAACGTGAAAAGTGAAACTTAAAGCCATGACTTGAAAGTAGTCTTCATGCACCCTCTGCTGGATACATTGTGCAATTACAGCTGGTTCCAGCATTTTAGGGGTAAAAATTAGGTCTTTATATTGGCTCATAATGGTACAATTATCACAGATACTGATAGGTCCCCAAACGGCGATGTCAGCCTAAAATATCAGCCCTATTGATGTATTGGTCTTGCTATAATTATCATCGGAAGTTCTTAAACCCTAATTTCGTCTATACAAAGTATTTAAACTATTCATAAACTATTAAAGCTCAAATTTCTTCTCAAAATGGATATAGTTATTTGGAATATTTTTCATGTTCTGTGACTGTAATATCTAGGTGATGGTGACAGTAGCAGTCAGTGGATGTTTTAAGGTATTAGGCGGTGCAAAATTATGCTTTTTCTTTTTGTATGTGGTAGCACAACTCAACATAGTGGCCTGTCTTGTAACAGAATAGGGCTCTTGTTTCAATGGGATTTTGATTTCTTTGTACTATTAGCCTTTGAAATGGTTTTACATCAATGTGGTGTAAAAGTTGTAAGTGCTGGATTAGCACTGACTACATAAAACGAAGGAATTTTGTTTAACTGAATGCGTAAAGATGCTTGATTATGAATTGTTCTTTTGAAGCATTATTTTCTCTTTGTACTGTATTTTAATACTCGTTTGAAATATGCATAATTATGTTAATGTAAGGCCATTTATTTGAATGCCATTTTTAATAATCCCCAATGGGTTTGATTTTTTTTCTTCTCGTGTGTATCGAGTTCAGTTGTCTGATTTTATAAGAATTATGTACTGACAGTCATAACAGGAAGTTGGAGGAAAATAATGACAATGTGTATGTGAACTTTGGAAGCATGTTTTGAAAACTCTTGTTCAAATAATGTATTCAGTGTCATGTTTCATGTTGTGTGTTTTTGTACAATTCTTTTAATTAAAAAGTGTTTGAAAATGATTTTGGCTCCTTCCTTGTTTTTTTAAGTTTTTTTTTAGTTTAGTTCTGGGTGTAAAAACGACACTGATGTCGGAACAAAGGCACAATCAGTTCATGTTGATAGTGACAAAGCTGCTAATTAGAGTTTGCCTCTTAAAATGTTGTAAATGTGAATAATTTGCTTCTTGTGACATTTATTTCCTGATAACATTTTTGTCCTCTGCACAGCAAAAGTCACTGAAGCTAACAATGTTTTTTTATTGATCATTATGCAATAAAATGCATATTGTACAAATTCAGTATTTAAGTGTGAGATCTATTTAAATACTCTAAAAAACGTTTTGATCTGAAAGAAAAACTCATTAATATGCAACAAGTCAATGCACAAATGTTGAGCAAATGAAGCTCATAAATTTATGATAAATTAGCAAACCTTTATAAATCTGTCCTCTAGGTCTTTGTCTAATAAAATCTAAATTGCTTAAGGTCTTAAACTGGTACAAGAACCACTACTACTCAGAACTCTGTATCAGCTGTAACAAATTAAACAGCTAATTTATCATCAATCACTGAAGTGTGATGCAAAACTGAAATGGCTACAAAGATCAGTGGTTCGAACACATTACAATGTTGCCTCCAAATGGAAACTTAACACCAAATTGCTGTGCAGATTATTTTGAGAAACCCTGTAAACTGGACTAGACAATAGTTTACTGATGTGCCAGTAGTAACAGTGCCAGTAAGAAAGTATAGGATCTGCCAGCAACAACAACAAAAAAAAGTGAAAAATATGATTCAGATTATCTCAAATCTGTTTGGTGTGGTGGGACAGGAGAAGATCCAAGACTACAAAGAAGGAGATGTTCTGCTCAGCAACTGCATGGAACCATCACATCTTCAATAAAGGGTAGATTTTTATTTATTTAATTTTCCAACAAAGTTCATTCAGGTCTTCTGGACAGTTTCTTTTTTGTTGTTGAAACGTTTCATCTTTAGTCCAAAAAAACGTAATCAGTCTGAGGAGCTGCAATAAACTCATTCCCATAAATGGAACACTCACAATGGGCCAACCAGTTTGATGGAAGCTGGTTTCTGAAGTCCACCCTCTCCCACGTCGACTCATCTGAGGCAGCCATGGCCAAAGTGGTTCAAAACATCAAAGGTCATGCTCAATAATCCAGGTAAATAATCCAACAAAGTTAAGTCGGGTCCTCTGGATGGTTTCTTTGTTGAAACGTTTCATCTTTCATCTAAAAGATGATGTGATGATACCACGTTTTTTTTATTCAGGTAAAGCTATAGAGCAGATGTTGGAACTGATGAAGACGGAGTTTGTCAAAATACAAACTTGGTTTAAACTTAATAGATTATCATTCAACCTGGATAAAACTAATTCCATGATATTTAGTAATAAAAAGAAAACTTGATGTTCCATTTAAATTTGAAGGTTCTGAGATTTGTAGAGTGAGTGAAGTGAAGTTTTTGGGTGTTATCATTGATGACAAACTGACACAGAAACAACATGAAGTCTGTAAAAATATCTAAATCGATTGCAGTACTGCACAAAGTCAGGGACCTATTAGATGATAAAGCTCTGTATTTGTTGTATAACACAATCATTGTTCCACACTTAATCTATTGTATTGATGTTTGGGGGAAAGCGTGTAAAACAATTACAACGCCTATTTTTACTTTACAGAAAAGAGATGTGAGAATGATCACCAGAAAGCATTACTGTCACCCATCAAGTACATCATTTTATCAACTGAAATTATTGAAATTCCATGATTTGGTAGATTATAGTATTTTGTCAGTTATGTACAGAGCAAAGAATAATGCATTACATGTCCAGGTGCATTTTGTTAAAAGACTACGGTAAGTTGTTACAGTCTCAAAGGGACAGAGATATTTGTTAAACCACAGTACAGAACCAGTGGGGATGGTCTACCTTGATCTAGGGAATTGGATTGTGGAATGGTTTGGAGAAAGATCTAAAAGAAGCCAAGTCAATGTTTACGTTTAAGAAAAATTATCAAAACCAAATTGTTAAAAAATATATATGAAGTAGTTTAATGTGTAATGTATGAGCATTATAAAATTGAACGAGTTATTCATTTTGTTCTGTTACTTATAGGTAATTGTTGTTTGAACTGATTGTTTAGAAAAAAAGGAGCATATATAAGATTTTTTTCTTCTTTCTGCTGCCTTTCATTTTATATTTTGTTTCTTTCATATTATATATATATGTAAATGTTTTGTATTTTACTTTAAAATGAATAAATACTTCTTTTTTTTTATGTGGGAGTGTGCTAATTATAGGACTGAGTTGTGGCTCCTCGTACTGATGAAGTCCTTTGGATGAAAGACGAAACATTTCAACAAAAAACAAACCATTCAAAGGACCCGACTTGACTTTGTTGGATTTTTTTTAAACCTGGGTTAATGAGCATGAACTTGGACATTTTTATGGTATTTTTTGGTCTCGATATGGTGGCTGTGAATCAGTCCAAGTTGAACCAACATGCTGCCACATCAGTCAGACTTGTCTTTGTTTGGCTCAGGGGTTAAAAATCTGAAGATTGTTCAAAGTATTCATATTTACTTTAAGATGGTTATGGTAAGGGTATGTTGTGGATGTCAAGCTCATTGGATGTTTTGTCCATTGGACACCATCACTCAAGGTTCATCAACTGGGTCATCCTTGGGTTTGTTGTCATCAGGTAGATTGGTCAGTTTGAAATGTTTCAGTACAAGTTTATAACCTAAAGGAAGGAGAAAAAAAGTTTAGTAAGCTCGATCATCCAGGTATAACAAAAAAGTTTAAATCGTGTCATTGGACCAACTAGTGTCTTAAAATGAGAAACGTTTTTTCTCCCATTCGGAAGACTTCCTCAGTCTTCTGCCTGCCAACCACATCTGTCCCATAGGTAGTGTTCACTGCTGTGTTTCAAACCAACCTCCTGCTGGAATCTCAGAATAGGCTTTAAACATGTGCAAACAGGGCCCACTTGTCCAAAACTTATCAATCGTCATGTAAAACAATCAAATGTTTTAGGCCAACTTGCTACTCACAGAACGAGCCTGAGGACAACCAAGGCTAAATGGTTCAGAAAGGTTTGTAATAGGGGTGCGAATCTCTCAGTGTCTGGAGAATCGATTCAATTCCGATTTTTGGTGTCACGATTAGATTCAGAATCGGTTTTTCAGTTCAGAAACGATTTTTGATTCAGAAACGATTTTTCTATTAAAATGGTCATAAATTTAGTTTCAGTTTTGTAACGGACAAGCTGAAAAGAATAAACAACAATGTAAACAAATAAATTTATTTAAAACAATAATTTTAGGTTCCTTATTGTATCAACATTTTTGCATAGTTTGATATTTATACCAAAAATAGGAACAAACAATACAGGAATGCATTAAATTCTGTAACTTACATAACCAGTATAGCTTTTTGCTCTGTTACTTATAGAAGATTATTGTTTGAATTGATTGTTTGAACTTGTTTTGTTTTTGAAAAAAGGGGCAAATAAAATAAGATTTTTTCTTCTTTCTGCCACCTTTCATTTTATATTTCATATGCTATGAATGCTGTTGCTAGTATCACTCAGCCCTCTGTGAATAGCAAACAACCATCAGGGTGCTAACGATCCATCGTTAGGCTGATGGTCCTCCTTGATCATGAGAGCAGCTGGTTTCGGCTGTCATCAGCCAACTGGTTGATCCACTGTGAGAGGGTGCTATTTATAAGACTGAGCTGAACACAGCACCTCAGACTGAGGAAGTCTTTCGGACAAAAGACGAAACGTTTCTACAATTCTTTTGCTTTGTTTTGTTTTTTGAATGTCCAGAGGACCAGACTTAGCTTTTTTAGATTTTACCTGGATTATTGAGCATGCATCAGGGTACTAGATATGGTTTTATTTTCTTTATCTTTTGGGTTTTAATGTTTAAAAAAAATTATATTGGGGCTTTTAGAATCAATTCTGAATCGCCAGGACTAAGAATCTAGATTCTTTAAAAAAAAATGATTTTTTTTTTTCCTGCACCCCTTTGTAAGCTCAATCGTCCACTTAGATAACAACATAAAAAGGTTCAATCGTGTCATCTGGACCAGTTTCTTTAAGTGAGAAACGCTTCAAAGGAAGATGTTTTTTAATACTGGTTTTTAATGGTGGTACTCCAGAACCTTTGAGAACCACTGACCTAAAGAATTTTCTTAATGGGTAATTCCCTAACATCCCTCAGAGAGGTGCTGTAGAACTGCAGTGGAGCAGCACCATCATGTGTGTTCTCAGTTCTGTGAGGTTTGAAGACACATTAGAGCTCCTGTTTTTTTTATGTTGGGATGAACAGTTCAAACATGTCTCTGCTTGGAGGTGCATTATTATATCTGCTTTCTGCTTGGACTCCTGGTTCCACTGAGACAGGGACGTATCTGATGTGGCATTGTCTCTTTTCATTATAGGGCTTGTTTGGACTGTTTGTTGGACTCTGCTCAGTTTGTGAGATGGAACTAAAATAATCAGCTTGATTTGATTAATGTCGCACATTTGTGTATTTGCTTGTTTAAATATTTGTGAGGTAAAAAAGCATATGGATGGGATAGAAAAATGCAGGGTCTTGTAGGTCTTAATAATTGACACTTGGCTTGAAGATAGTGCTTAAAATTATCAACTGAGTTGTGATGATTATAGTTATAATAAAGGGTTTTAATAGGCGTTAAGACAACGATTGGTCTCCACAAAGAAAAGAAGATACATTTAGTCCTAATCTGGGTTATTGCTGCATTCTAGTCCTGTGAGAAGTTGTTTTAGGTGGGGAGTGGTGGTGCAGAGGTTAGAGAAGCCTGAAGATCTCTGGTACCAACAACATCACCTGTCTCCACCCTCATTTGGGCCCTTGAGCAAGGCCCTTAACCCCCCCACCATCTGCTCCCCCGGGCGCCCATAGCTCTCTGCTCCACACAGAGGGCTGTGGTAGCTCGGTGGTCCTTGGTTGTGTCAGCAAGGATATCTGGTGTAAAAATAATAGCCACGTCTTTGTGCGACTTAGTTCATGTGGTGACCCCTGAAGAAGGGAGCAGCTGAACGAAAAAGAAAAAAATCTGTTCTCCAATCTTGAAAAAGTTTTAAAAGAAAAATCCCAAGTTTTTCTGCATTGTGACTGTTCCTTCTTGTTAGAAAAATAATGTTAGAAAAATGTCATTTATAAAAGGTTTACAACAGTGGTTCTCAAACTGGGGTTACCGGTCCCCCATGGTCTGCGAGCCACTGCTTGGGGGTCCAAAAAAAAAAAAAAACTTTTTATTTTTTACAAGCACAACAGCCCAGTAAAATACACTAAAACGCAGG
>JBBPBX010000035.1:53263-85209 GCA_038048925.1 Garcialebias charrua | reverse complement strand
CCATTATTTGTATTCCAGCATCAATCAGTTTACAAATGAAGACCTAGGTGCTGCTGTTATGATTCTAGTCAGTTTTATGCAGCGTACGCTATAATAATTTGACGGTGCAGGCAATATATGTTTATTATGTGAAGAGGTAAAGTTATAAAGTGGTTTTTGATGCTGTTAATTTTCTCAAAACTTTAATTTTTGGAAGCTGAAATTAAAAATGTTGTTAATGAAGTGTGTCTTGAATGAAAAATAACCCATGCTTAAAAGTATAAAAATTATATTAACACCATTAAAGATCTTAAGTATTTATGTTAAACAAATTTCCATTGCATTAAAGAGACAAATTGAAGAAAATGATTTAATAAGCATGAGGGTTATGAGGGGGTCCCTGAACCCAACAAGTTTGAGAGCCCCTGGGTTACAGCACATGTTTGAGCTCATCACAGTCATAAAAACACAGAAAGAGTTTTTATTTTTTCAAGAAACAGAGTAAAGGAAGAGGAAGGAAGGAACATAAATATGGTAAGCTTTGCAGTCATTTTGCAAGATTATTGCTTTCTCGCTGCCGAATGGCGACTTAAAAAGCTTCCAATAACGAGCGGTGAAAAACTCTAAAAAATGATGGTCTAGCAGTATCGAAGAGAATCACTCAGAAAGTTGTGTTGAAAACTGGTTTTTAAAAATGAGGTCTATTTTCTCTTAGAGTAAAAAAACACTCTCAAACACACCTCGAAAATCTTTCCAATATGTGCCTGTGCAGTAATTCATCCACACATAAAGCCAATGCATCGCCTCCAATAAACACGCACGGCTTGTTGCAGTTCTTCATAACAACTGAAGCTGAGCTGCTTCATTTTTGGCACACACAGGTTGTCCATTTAGCCTCAAAACAAGGTGCAACATTCACGAGCACAACACACGCATCTTTCTGTCTTATCAGAAAGAAAACCTTTCCCTGAAGGCTCAAAGTATTATAAAGCTTCCTGGAATTGTAACCGTCAATATGAGTTCAGATCAAATAACTCAACATGCATGGCTCTTATAGAGATGATGGAACAGGTTACTACAGCTATAGATCAAAAACAACATTGTATAAGCATATTTGTTGATTTAAAAAAAGCATTTGACACTGTTGACCACACCATTTTACTTGATAAATTAATAAAATATGGTATTAGAGGACCAGCTTTGGGTAAGTACCGTAGTTATTTAAAAGACAGAAAACAGTTTGTACCAATAGATTATGTAAGATCTAACCTATGCAATGTTTCATCTGGAGTGCCACAAGGCTCTGTACTTGGAACTAAGTTGTTTATTGTATATGTAAATGATTCAATGGAGGTGTCCAATATCCTTAAATCTGTTATTTTTGCTGACAATACTACTTTATTTTGTTTGGGTAAAGATTTGGGACAGATGTTTGAGTTGATGAATATTGAGTTTGTTAAAATACAAACTTGGTTTAAATTAAATAAGTTATCATTATCGTTCTCAAGTTATCATCATGATCTGAAGCTCTCGACCTTGACTTCTCTAAATGGTTTTCAGAATCTGTTGGAATCCTGGCAAAAACCAATGCAGATTTGTTCCTGTCTTTGATTTTATACGTCTACCTTATAATGTTTTGCTAGTTTTTTGATACTTTGTTAAAAAAAAGAAAAAAAAAATCTTTTGTTTTTTTCTCTCTTTTTGTTTTCTATTGTTTATTGTTTGTTTGTTTATTGTTTAATGAAATTCTATCACTGCTGTTCATTGTTCTTTAGTTTTAGCAGGTCGCTTTTGTAAATGAGCCCATGAGGTTCAAAAGATTTACCTGACTAAATAAAGGTTGAATGAATCATTGAACCTTGATAAAACAAATTATATGATATTTAGTTTAAAAAAAACTTGGATGGATTTAAAAAAAACTTGGATGTTCCCTTCAAAATTGATGGTGTTGAGATATGTAGGGTAAGAGAGGTGAAGTTTTTGGGTGTAATTATTGATGATAAGTTGTCATGTAAACAGCACATACATTTTGTAAAAACAAAACTATGTAGGTCCACTGCATTGCTGTATAGAGATAGGGATTTATTGAATGATAAAGCCTTGTATTTGTTGTATAATACAATCATAGTCCCACATTTAATTTATTGTATAGATGTTTGGGGGAATAGTGTGTAAAACCATAACCAAACCTATTTTTATTTGACAGAAAAGAGCTACAGTATAAGAATTATTACAAGAAAGCATTACTGTCATCCATCAAGTATTTTATTTTATAAATTTAATTTATTAAAGTTTTATGATTTGGTTGACTATAATATTTTAGTTTTGTAGAAAGCTCAAAACTACACACTACCCTCAAACATTCAAGCACATTTTGTAAAAAGGAATAGTACTTATAATCTTTAGTGAATAAACATTTTTGTAAAGCCGCAATACAGTACAGAGTTTAAAGGGTTGGTCTACTGTAATTCAGGGAACTGGTCTGTGGAATGGTTTGGAAAATGATGTTAAAACAGTAAAGTCAATGCCTATGTTTAAGAAAATGATGAAGATTAAATTTTTGAACAAATACATATAAATTAGTTTATATCAAAGGTACTACTGTATATATGGAAAATTGTGATGAGTTATTTATTATGTTATAGTAATTATAGATGATTGAATTGATTGAATTGCTTTTTGTTTAAAGATTTTTTTCTTCTTCTACCTTTCATTTTATGTATGGTTTATTTTCTCATGTGGTTTTTGTAAATTGTTTTTTTGTATGTGTGTGTTTTAAAATCTGAGATTAATAAAAATCTGAAATGAAATGAAAATGGAGTAACAATGCTTCATCTTCTCGATGCAGCTGCTGCAGATGTGCTGAGTTCTTGAAGCTGCTCCCGAGTTCATCACAGTAACATCATTTGTCATCAAGGGTCGCCTGAGGGTTGAGATTTGCTTCAATTTTTTGATTTTGTTTAACACAACATTATTCATCAGCTGTGATGAAAGACTTTGAGCTCATGACTAATTTTCTGACGGAGTTTGACACAAAACTGATTAACCTTTCTTTTTTTGCTTAGAAAGACTGTTCTTTTGTGGAGGCGTTTATCACACCTGACAGCTGTCGTCAGTAATCTGCTGACTGTTTAATCTTATCCTTTAACTTATAATAAAGCTGCATGACACACTAAAAAAAAAGGCTTGTTGTGTGTGTTATAATGTGGTTAAATAAAGGTCGATGCATTTAAGAAATTTAATGTATGCTGCCTTTTATTTTAACAGGTTTTAATGGGACACAGAATGTTGTATTTTTTGATCGTTGGTAGCATCAAAGTTCTTGCGCAATAATCCAGAAGATCCAACTAAGTTAAGTCAAGTCATGCGCATGGTTTCTTTTATTGTTGAAACATTTCGTCTTTCATCCAAAGGACTTCATCAGACCGAGGAACCAACAAACTCAGTCCCATAAGTGGCATACTCGTACTATAGTGAGCCAACCAGTTTGATGGTGATTAAATGGTTTCTGGAGTCCGCCCTCTCCCCCATCAACTCCCCTGAGGCAGCCATAGCCAAAGTGGTTCAAAACATCAAATGGTTCATAAGTCGTGTTTCAGTTTGAGAAGCGGAGATTCAGTGCAGCTCCTGCGGCATGCGGATGTTTGGACAAGTCAGCGTTTTTATATTCTTGCTCATAACCAGTAGACGAACTGGGACCACATTAAGAAGTGCTGTTCAGAACCTGGGCATCATTTTTATTTATTGATTTAAAATTTAATTAATTTATTCATTCATTTAAAATACACTAAGGTAACAAAACAAATTCATCAAAAAGAAAAAAAAACAACAAATGAAAATGGTGCTGAAAAATAAAAAAAAATTAAAATATTTGCCCCTTATTTTAAATATATATATAAAATAACTTTAAACAAGCAACAAGTCAGGCTTGAACAATCCACAAAGCGAAAACAAAAAAAACATCAGGCATCCATCACATGGCACTAATCATCTTTTTAAACATAAATTGTTTTAGACGTTTTTTATGGTGATATTATTATTTCGCAATCATATTCCTTACAACACAACTCCTTCAAACAGTTCTAAATGGAGGTTTTACAAACATTTCCATTTCCTTAAGGTTATAATGATTCTCTTAAAAAAAAAATTGAATTGAATATTTGGGGGTAATATTTTTATGAGCTTTATACATGACTTGTAAAATACTATATTCAACCAAATCACAAAATTTTAATAATTTCAACTAATGAAATAATATATTTGTTGAGTGACCTTCCACTTCCTAATAATAATTCTTATAGGTATTTTTTGTAAAATAAAAATAGGGTTTGTAATAGTTTTGCATGCTTTTCCCCATACAGTAGATTAAATACGGAACAATTACATTCAAATAAATTCATTTCAAATTTATTTCATTTCAAACCCAATTCAAATTCAATCATACATTCAAAAACTATTTTACTTTATACAGTAATGTAATTGATTTTGCTTTTTTATTCTTAAGTAATTTACATGAGATTTCCATGTCAGACAGCATCTCATCAATAACAACACTCAACATTTTATTTCATTAACTCTATGAATTTCAATACTGTCAATTTTAAATGGGACTTTGATAATTTTATTTCTATTACTAAATCTGTAGTTTGTTTTACCAAATTTAATGATATTTATTAAGTTGGAACCAAGTTTGTATTTTTATGAATTCTGCCTGTATCATCTCTAACATCTGTTCAATATCTTCAGCCAAAACAAAAACAAAAAAAATAGTGGTATCATCTGCAAATAAAACATTTCAAAAGTCCTGACACATCAACCAGAACATTCACATACAAAAAAATCACTACTGGCTGTGCACAGACCATCAAAGGTCATGCTCAATAATCCAGGTAAAAAAAAAAAAATCCAAAAATGTTCAAGTCATCTGGACAGTTTATTTTGTTGTTGTTGTTGAGATGTTTCGTCCTTCATCCAAAGGACTTCATCAGTCTGAGGAGCCACAACAAACTGAGTCCCACAAGCAGCACACTCCCATAGTGGACCAACCTGTTTGCTGGATGGTTTCTGGAGTCTGCCCTCTCCCCCGTGAAAGTCGGTGAAACTCTAAAATAGCATGTGCGCACGCTGTGCAGTTTTAAACAGCTGTCATGGAGGATGACTGGCACAGATTTGATGAAACACGTCAAAATGTTCCGTCACAAAGTCACATCAGATCAATATGAACTCCTTGTCATCGTTCTCCTTGTCCTGAAGGTGCAGATTCACGCAGATCCATCCATCACCACCTTGACTGTGTGGGCACGCTCACCTCTGCTCTGGAATAATTTAGAAGAATCAGACTTAAAAACATACATTGCATCTATTGAAAAGCTATACTTTAAATAATCAGAAGCTTAGAAAAACAAGAACCAATTTTACAAAATTCTATGTCTCATACTCAGACCCCTATGTTGTTTATTGTATTGTTATATATCTTTGTTTAATTGTTGCTTTTTGTTATATATATTTTTTCTTTTCTTGTAATAGACTCTATGTTCTGTATTACATTTTTGTACTATTGTCAAAATTTGGATTAAGAATAAAAAAAATAAAAAAAAACTCTGCTCTGACTTTACGCATGCGCCTTGCCTCGCTCCTCCTCTAACAGCGGTCTCCATGGTAACGCATGGAGGAGAGAGCAGCTTAGCAACACGGAGAGAGAGAGAGCATCTCTGGAGCAGACAGCTCGGTGCCATCGATGTAGCACTCAGAGGGAGGCGAGAAGAAGACAGCAGCCATACCCTCAATCTGCTGTAGATAAGTAAGGGTTGTGTTTTGTTTATTATTATGGGATGTTAGACTGTTAGAGGGTGTCAGGCAGGATTCTTTGATGTTGCTGCCTGAATGATGCGGCTTGTCTGTAGATGGTTTGTTGTCTGTAGATGGTTTGTTGTCTGTAGATGGTTTGTTGTCTGTAGATGGTTTGTTGTCTGTAGATGGTTTGTCGTCTGTAGATGGTTTGTTGTCTGTAGATGGTTTGTTGTCTGTAGATGTTTGTTGTCTGTAGATGGTTTGTTGTCTGTAGATGGTTTGTTGTCTGTAGATGTTTGTTGTCTGTAGCTGGTTTGTAACTCCTTCCTCTTCGCAGACATCATGAAGTTCCTGGTGGTGCTGGTGGGGGCCGGGGCTCTCGCTTTCCTCGGCGCCGTCATCTGCATCGTGGCCAGCGTGTACCCGCGGACACGGCGCACGCCTCCGGGCGACAACGGCACCCTGACGTCGGAGGCGCTGCTGCAGCTGCAGGAGCCCGGGCCCCTGGGGGCCCTGCACGGTGGCGCGGGCTCCTACGAGGTGGGAGGCAACGGGCTCGACCTGGAGGTCCCGGGTCTGAATGAGCTTCACCTTGGGGAGGAGACAGGAGGAGGAGGCTCCACGAAGCAGTTCAGCTTCAGCCGCCTCATCTGCACCCCTGTGCCTGTTGGGGACTGCAGGAGCAAAGATGCGAGGGAGCAGGAGGAGCAGCAGGACGACGCGCTGTACGGAGCAGCGGGAGGTGAAGACCTCCGGACGAGCGCGGAGGAGCTGCGGCACATGGTGCTGCGGCAGAACGACCAGATCCTCATGGACCAGAGGACCATCCGGGAGCTGACGGGGAAGCTGAGCGAGTGTGAGAGCGGCCTGGAGGAGGACAAGAGCGCGGCCCCGGCGCGGAGCGTCGGCGTGTGGAGCGGGAGCCGCCGCGTCATGGCCGGGGACGACGTGAGCGCGTCCGCCGCGGCGCAGCTGCAGACCGCGCGCGCCGTGGAGGAGCTGGCCCGGGCCATCATGGACCTGAAGGACCGCATAGATAAACTCGAGGTGGGTCTTTGTGAATACGGCTCAGAAAAACACACCTGTTGTTATTACATTATTATTACATTATTATTACAACATTATTACATTATTATTACATTATTATTACAACATTATTACATTATTATTACAACATTATTACAACATTATTACATTATTACAACATTATTACATTATTATTACAACATTATTACGTTATTATTACATTATTATTACAACATTATTGTGACTTAAACAGGGGTGTCACCATGTTGGGAGCGAGGGGGGCAAGTTCCTCTTTACATTTCCTCCCATAGACCCCCACTGCTACTTAACCACACAATTTTTTAATGCATTATTGTTTGCTTTGGGAGTGGTGGTGCAGAGGTTAAGAAGATGAGCTTGTGATCGGAAGATCGTTGGTTCAAACCCCGGTACCGACAACATCAAAAATGGGGGTGGGATAAGTGAAGCAGTCACACCTGTCTCCACCTTCATTTGCCCCACTCTGGGCCCTTGAGCAAGGCCCTTAACTCACACCATCTGCTCCCCCGGGAACCCTAGGTAGCAGCTCTCTGCTCCACACAGAGGGCTGTGGTAGCTCGGTGGTCTGTGGTTGTGTCAAGAAGGGCATCCAGCGTGAAAACAATTGCCAAGTCTTCGTGCGACTAGTTTGCTGTGGTGACCCCTGACGAAGGGAGAAACCGAAAGAAGAAGAAGAAAAAAATGTGTTTGCTAGCAAAATATCTCATGAACCGTTTGACAGATTTGAATGAACCTTTCAGAAAATAATAACTGGATATACACTTTCTTATGGTAGGGTGCTCATGTTGTCCGTGATTTTTGTTGGGGGGGCACGGAGACACGGCTGAGCTGCATGCTGTTTGTACCAATAGTTTTCGAGCGGAGGGGTGCGTGGGGGGTTCAGCGTGATGAAAGAGCCAGCGTGAATATTGCTCCTAGCCTTTTAGCTAGCGTGCCTCTATTACGTCGCTAGTGCTAGCTTAGCGCTATATGTCAGTGCCGACCGGTGGAGTGGGGGTGCGCACAGTTCTGTTGACAGGGTGGGGCGCCCTGCTTGTATAATGGTAGAGGCAACACTGCAACTAATGAAAATTTTAGCATCAACCCAATTCAAGATGGCCACCACTGCGCCACAGCCATATTTTATGAAACACAAAAATGGCTGCAACTCCATTTCACAGATTACGAGCTCATTTGATGAGGAGCTGGGCGTCATCTCTAACAAATACTTGGAACACACTTCACATTTAATACATCAGCAATACCTGTTGGCTCCTACACGGTCTGTCTGTTAGCAAAATATCTCGTGATAAACATTGGATCTTAAAAGACGCTTATTGCACAATTTCCTTGCTGAAAACTTTGGTATTAACTGTTACAGTCAACAGTGTGTGTTAGCAAAATATTTCCTGAACTACTGAACAGATTTTAGTAAAACTCTCAGAATGTTATCGTCACAGTTCATTAACATTTGGAGTCAACACACATCAAGATGGCCACCACAGATAATTGGCATTAATCAACACAAAATAGTGCTCTCTCTGTAAGTTTGACACATTTTGTGCTAAATCTTGGTGTGGTAGTAGCTGATTGCCATCCCACTGGCATACCGTATTTTCTGCCGTACACGTTGCACCGCCGTATAAGTCGCATCAGTCCAATTACGTCCAACAAAGTGGAAAAATCCATAAACATGTCGCACGTCCGTATAAGTCGCAGGACATGCAAATTAGGCAAAAAACTGTCACTTATATGCCAAAAATATATGGTACACTAATAAAATATCTCACAAGGTGACACATGAGGTCTTTTTGATAGTTTAACCAAAATGACTGTAATGTTTTGTGTCAGTGTGAAATTATTTCAGTATAAAATCGAAGCATGAAAGGGGATGGAGGCTTTGCATTCCTTCAGGGAATATTAATATTTTCATGTTAAAGAAGTAAACAAACCCTCTGTGTTTTTGTTGCCAACGTGTCGCCTGTGCAGTAAAGTCTTTTTTTCATTTTCTGTGGTGCACATGCACAATCCTTTCAGCTCTGAAAAAAACATCTCACGACACAAATGTTCCTCGGATCTTGCCCACGTTCCCACTGACTCTGGGGAAATCTTTCCTCCCACTACCCCCACTTCTCGTCCCCCCATTCTGTCAGCCGCCTCTTCTGCATCCAACAGCAGCATGGGGACATCCATAAAACATGAAGCTGGCTGGACAGGAAAACGGGTGGTGGTGGTGGTGGTGAGGGTGGGGGGAGTGCTGGTCAGGGTTTTATTTGTGTGTATGTGTTTGTGTGAGAGAGCTGAGATTGAGACGCAGACACATCTCACTACACACACCCACACGCCCTGCTGCATCACTGCCAGCCCTCAGTTTGTCTCCATCAGTGTGAATTTATATCCCGGACGTCCAGGTTCAGTCCTGCCTCAGCATCTCTCCTGATATTTTATTTCGCCCTCGCAGATGTCTCATCCAACAGCTTCACCTCAGCCAGCCGCTGCTTCCCAAACACGTCCTGCTCTCGGCGTATGCTCTGCATGCTGATCCTGCTGAAGTGACTGTCAATAGAACGGATCGTTATCAAACCACAGTGGACGACAAGATGTAGCAGCTGTAGTTCATGACTCAGCAAAGACACAAACGACTGCCTTTGTGTTCCGTTTTCAACAGAGTCTTAATTTTATTCAACTACAAAAGAATGAGTGTAGAAATCTGTCAGTAAAACATGAGAAAGGGATGAACGTTTGCAGGTTATAAACTTGGCTCGTGATGATGTTTGTAGTCGCGAGTTCCTGTTTCTGTTCTGTTGTTTATTTGGTTTGGCTTTTATTCAGATTCAGATTCAGTTTATTATCGCCATTGTCAATGAACAGGATTCACAGACTAGGAATTTGCTTCAGCATAACGGTGCATAAAATATAGAAGCATAAAACATAAAAAACATAAACCATAAAACATCAATACAATATTCAGTGAACAAAACCTACTAAAAACAGTGCAATTAGAGTGGTGCAATCAAAATACAGTGATACAGTGATTCCCAATCAAAATACAAAATACAGCGACCAAGGCAAGTTATGGGGTAACATGGTTATGAGTGTTCAAAAGTCTGACAGCAGAGGGGAAGAAACTGTTTTTATGGCGGGAGGTTCTGGTCCCAATGACTCTCTTAAAGAGGGACTAAACTCAAAATTAACTTTTTTTAGCTGATAAACTCCCTAGAGTGTGTCTAAAATGTTGTATAGCACTATGTCTGTGTTAATCTTCACATATTTGTGCGTATTAGTTTAAATCGGCAATATTTGGTCTAAAAACGTGTTTACGGTAACCCTATGGGTTGAACAGAGGTATTGCAGCTTAATTTTCTTATTGGTCAAGGACTGTTCACTCTGACGTCACAAAAGCAGAGCCAATCCCCTGCAGAGATGAGAAGGTCCTCGCTGCAGTTCATACCATATGGAAGTGGTACATTGCACTCCGGAAAAGTACTGCAAAGAAGCATATTATAGTTTTCGGAATGGCAATAGTTATTTGTATTTTTTAACTTATTTATTTTAGGAATACTTTTCACTACATCGAAACTATTTGGTTGTATTTGTTTTCCTATATCGCGATGGACAAATAATGCATATATGCTACGATAGGGCAATGGTATAGGTTTGGGTTTGGGATCTGAGAGACCCAGGTTCGAACCCCAGTCACAGAATACCTTGTGGTATTATACTTTTTTTTTTTTGGCCTTTTGTTTTGGATAGATCGGGTGGGGATAGATAAATACATATTTATTCTTTGTTTTTGCTTGCTGTAAGTTGTTTGCTGGAGTTTTAGTTTGTTTTAGTTTGTTGCTAGAGGGGGCATGAACGCAGCTCAACCACCCGCCTCCTCCCCTCCATGTCTCTCTACACTCCCATTTTCATGAGGGATTTTGAATCCGGTCTGGGGGCGGAGTTACCGTTTCACAGTGTGTTGAGGACCATGAACAATCTTTCGCTTCTGTACAAATCTGCCATAACAGTAAACATCAGATCAACTCTGGCGGTACAGATATTCTGGAGCATCCACAGATTATTTGTGTAATTTTTTTAATCAGATGAGATTAATTTCAATTACATTTTTGATTCACAAAAAAAAAAAAACCTGCAATCACTGAAAATTATTTGAGTTAGTAATGTCTTAAACGTATGCACGGTATTGAATTTTTTGGCCAATATCCGATATGCTAATATGTTAAAACTTATCTGGCCGATAATCGATACCGATACTGATATTTTATATACGTTCCTTTGTCAGAACATAGCCCTCTTATTTAGGCTTATTTGCTACAAAAAATGTGCAACAGCTGTAAGAGCTGTGACATATATTCAGTAACAGTCATATGATTTGACTTGTATTAAATGAAAAGTGTTAAATGTTATTTATTAGCTTTAGTCACCTGCGATGCTGTTTCACTTGTGGAGGTTTGTTCCAGGTTCCTAGCTGCAGTGTGGGATCCTCTGCTCTCTTGTGCATGAAGGACAGCCTTTTTAAGTTCAAAGTTTTTGTCTATCCATTGTGCCGTAAGACTAATCACGCTAACGGGGCTAACACGACGTCCAAATGTCTGTGGTAAAACTCACCCAACAAGTCGTGCTGTCGACTATTAGCTTCTCAATGACATAGGAAATGACGGCTTGTAACTCGGGTAACGTTACGCTGGAAAAATGTCTCAGACTGGGGATGATGTCGCGAGGCTCATCGTAGTCCATAAATCTTAGGAATCCGACATCCTCACCAATGAAAAATAAAACTTCCACACCGCAGACATTTTAAAGTGTCCTCTCCGCCGTGAGATCAGGTAGGCGCGCATGACGTCATTGCGTTGTGCTGCAAGAAAAAAAAAGCGCCTTTTATATCGTTGAGTTATTTTAATGGAATGGCCGATTAATGCTAATATCGGCCAATATCGATACCATGCCGATAATATCGTGCATCCCTACTTAAAAGGCTAAATTGTCTTAAAAAGCTACTATTTATCTTTTGAAATGTATGCGGTATTGTTTTCATTACATTAAAGGAAAAACAAAACACAAAAGGAATTGTTTTTGACATCAAAGGTCGTGCTCAGTAATTCAAGCAACAAAAAAAAATCCAACAAAGTTCAGTCAGGTCATCTGGATGGTTTTGTTTTTTTATGTTGAGACGTTTCAACCTTCATCCAAAAGACTTCATTAGTCCTTTCATCAGCTCCTTGGACTGATGAAGTCCTTTGGACAAAGGATGAAACATCTCAACAAAAATGAAAATGAAAATAAAAACCATCCAGATGGCCTGACTGAACTTTGTTGGATTCATACCTGGATTACTGTGCATGAACTTTGATGTTTTGAACCACTTTGGCTGAGGCTGCCTCAGAGGAGTCGACGGGGGAGAGGGCGGGCAAACTATCTTATCACCAGCAAACTGGTTGGTCCACTATGGGAGTGTGCTGCTTGTGAGACTGAGTTTGTTGTGGTTCCTTGGACTGATGAAGTCCTTTGGATGAAGGATGAAACGTCTCAACAACAACAAAAGAAACTGTCCAGAGGACCTGACTGAACTTTGATTTTTGTTTTTGACTTCCAGCCTTTGGTCAATTAACTTCAACCGACCTAATGTTTCCACAGTCCATGTGTTCCTATTAGAAAGTGTTGAAATGTTTTATTCAGGACCAAACTGCAGAAACCACATTTTGTTTCAAGGAAAACCTTTATCTTGAATTCAGCTGGAATAAATGTAAAAACTTTTGTTTGCTACATTTTTCTTTAAAAGATCAAATGTTTTTCTCTGTATGTCTCTGTGAATATCAAACCTTTTTGTCTCTGCTGCTACAGATGTGTTTTTTTTCCTTGCTTCCATTCCTCAGGCGGAGATCGGCCCCGGGGCCTTGAACCTCACTGATTCATCTGCAGGTGCAAGTGGCAGCAGCAGCAGCACTCAGACTGGGAACACTGGTGGGGCTCCAGCTCCGTCCACCAGCAGTGGTTTCTCCCCGCCAACGGGCGTCGCCTCAGGGGGCCGTCGCCCTGCTTCTCCAGGCCCCCCTGGCTCCAGGCCGTCCTCTAAAGGTGCACCTGGGCGAGGAAAGAGCACCTGGAGGGTGGAGGATCTGGAAGGGGAACTGGAAAGGAAGATAAAAATGCTGGAGAAGGAGCGTCAAGCCATGAGGAAGGAGACCCACGGCCAGCATGAGAAGATCAACAAGGGCATTGACACAGCTACACACCGGATCACGGAGCTGGAGCACAGTGAGTGTGTGGGAGGAAGCAGGGGGGAGAAAACTGATACACACAGGGAAGTAGATAATTACATCATTGAGCGAATGCACTTATGAGCACCGTGGATGAACTGGGTCGGCGCAGCAGTAGATGCACTGCAGATGAGAATAAGATGATTAATGAGGGATGAAGGCTATGAAATGTCAACCATGGATGGAGGTGAACAAATAATACAGCTGAAAATAGATTCAATTAAAATGGAATAATCTGGAAATAGTGTCTGCTTTTGCTTTTCAAGCCCTAATGGTCGTCCTTGTTTGAGTTATTAATATGCTGCCCAATATATCAGAACATTATCTTCAGTGCAGTAGCATTTGTGCAACATTAATATGACAAATAATTGCTTGGACAGCAAAAATAAATCATCATATCATTGCAGTTTCCATAGATTCATGTTCTGCATGCCAGTGATTTTTTTTTTGTGCTAATCAGATGGACTTTTGATGCCAGGATAGAATAGAACAAAAACCTTTGAAGAAAATATTGGATTATCACAACTCAATGTAATTTTGTTTAGTTACTAAAAGGGACGAGTACGGAAGAGCATTGCATTCACCAAATAAAAAAAAAGTTGACTCATTATCTCATAATTATGAGATCCTGATCTCATAATTATGAGATAGTATCTCATAATTATGAGTTAGTGTCTCATAATTATGAGTTAGTGTCTCATAATTATGAGATAAGATGTCATAATTATGAGATAGTATCTCATAATTATGAGATAAGATGTCATAATTATGAGATAGATCCTGATCTCATGATTATGAGATAATGAGTCAATTTTATTTTTATTTGGTGAATGCAATGCTCTTCCGTAGACAAGTTATTTGAACAAGTAATTTTTTTTAAATACCCGAGTTAGCTGCTTCTGTGTATTGTCATTGCAATGGCCAACAGCAACATTGCAACTCTATGTTTTTCTAATTTTATGAAGCCCTAGTCCAGGGGTCTGCAACCTTTGTGATAAAAAGAACAATTTTTGCCACTTTGCTGCAAAACCTGCTACAACTGTGTACTGTCAACTGGTGGCCCATGGACCACAAGTTTGTTGGAGATGGTTTTTCCAGCCAGTGGGGGTGATGTTATAAAATGAAAAAGTCTAACCATTATTAAGATTTATTGATATTTTTTACATTTTAATACAAAAGAAAAGACCAGATTCATGTAAAGAAAGAAAAACTATATAATTTTTAACAAATTGAAACACTGAACTCTGCATGTGAGTTCTCTTTATTGTTGAAGAATGAAGTGTCTTACTTAAAGCATAAAGTTAAAGGCAGAATAAAATGAGGCCAGTTTGTTGGATATCCAATTACATTTTTAAAGAAAAATAAATACTTTTGTTTACTTTGATTTTGTTGTATTTTCTTAGTATCTTCAAATACTCCTTCTCAGCAGTTTGTCTTAGAGATATTCCAAAACATGGTGGTTTTGAGAGAAAGATCACGCTGAGAGACTGGAAGTCGACTTAACAAAGTGGCTAACAAACTACTAGCATGATGCAGTCCACATTTTACTCCCTGTATTTCTTCACATATTATAAAATAACAGGTAATCTGCTAAAACTAGCCATTTTTATTGTTGGCAATAATTGAAATAAAATTCAGTTTTATTTTAGTTTTGGCCTGAAACAGCCACTGCAGAGGGACCAAAGAGCCGCATGTGGCCTCAGAGACGCAGGTTGCAGACCCCTGACATTGTCATAACTGATTCCTATTTCACGCCCTACAAAAGTGTATAAAATAATTTTCAAGAAATTTTTTTTAAATTCCAAAATAGTAGTTAAAAATATTCAGGAGAATACTTAGACTGACAACAATTTTCTTTGAGTGTTTTACTGTTTTGATAGCAAATGTGGCCTTGAACCTAAAAGTTTCCCCGTTATCTACAACAGTAGTTCTCAAACTGGGGTCCTCAGATCCCCGGGGGGTCTGCGAGCCAGTGCTAGTCCACAAAAAAACTACAGTATACTTTTTTTATTTTATTTATTTATTTATTTATTTACAAACACATAGATGTATAACAGCCTATTAAAATACACCAAAATGCAGGAAATCCCATCTACTTAATTTAAAAAATTCTGGGGGAAGACTCCCCAAGACCCCTCACCTCCTACCCCACTGCTATTTGCATTCCAAAAGTGGCAATACATTTATTCTGTACATTATGTGAATAGGTAAAGTTTTAAAGTGGATTTGGATGCTGTTAATTTTCTCAAAATTGTAATGTTTGGAAGTTGAAATGAAAAACGTTGTTAATTAAGTGTGTCTCGAATGAAAAATACATAAAAGTGTAAAAAAAAAATGCATTAACACTATTAAAGAACAGGTCGTATGTTACACAAATATTTCCATTGCATTAAAGAGACAAATTGAAGAAAATGATTTAATAAACATGAGGGCTATGAGGGGGTCCCTGAACCCAAAAACTTTGAAACTCCTGATCTACAGAACTTTTATCAGACACACATGTAATGACATAAATTCATACAGCGTGTTTTAACCTTATCTGGGTTTTACAGAGAGCTTTGCTCCTTATTATATATTTACACCCACCGTGTTAATTTGTAAACCACTCCGTGGTGGTCTAGCTGTTTTTAACTATCCAACTGTTCTGATCTTTTATTCCAAAGCGATGACAGAGCCGCCATTCCCCGATGGCTTCGTTCTCTCCTTCCCCATGAGAACCAGCTACATGTACGGCCTGGTGAGGAAAGAGATCACTGAAATGTACGCCTTCACTGCCTGCGTATGGCTCAAGACCAAGGAAGGCGGCATCGGGACTCCTTTCTCCTACTCCGTGCCAGGTCAGCCCAACGAGCTGGTGCTGCTGCAGGGAGTCCACAATCCTGTGGAGCTGCTCATCAATGACAAGGTGCTCATGGCTGGAGGTGGAGACAAGACATTGTTGGCTATAGGATGAGTTTTGTGGTGTTCTGTGTTCAAAATAAGGTGTAGAGTAAAAAAATAAAGAAAAAAAAAATAGTAGGGTTACGTGCCCTTTTCATGAGAGGTGAGAAAAAACAACAATCTCTGAAACTTTCCCAGCTAGTAAGATGTGAATCTGAGATAATTAGCAGATTTTTTTAGGTCTACGGTGTTCGGAAAGTGCATATTTGCTACAGAAAATATGTGGGGGGGAAAAAACCTAACAGATGGTACCATTGAAGAAAAAAAACGTTATAATGACAAAATCTAGAAAGTGAGAAACAAACAAGAAGTATTTAGAAATATCCAAAGAGAATTAAAGCTCCTTTGTAACAGTAATTTGCTACAGAATTAAATGTTTCATGGCAGCTGTGGTACAGGGGCACACAGGTAATATGTGTCATGATGGAAGATTTTTATCTTAAAGTGCGTTTACATTTTCTTGCATGGGAAGAAGTGAATGTTTGCTGTGGTAGAAAATCATTAACACGTCTACATTCTATGTTTCTAGTTTAACAACCGGTCAGAATGCCAGTCTGAGTGGTGAGTTAATGAACTTTAGAGGTGGGGGGGCCAAATCTTTTTTGACAATGCATTTCATCACAGATGTGGAAAATTCTGAATTCATTTTCAAACGTAAAAAAAAAAAAAACGATTTGTGAATTAATAATGTAAGGTTGAAGAACAGAAAAGGCAGAACTGAAATGTGTGGAAGTTCAGAGGCAATCAAACACTTAACAAACACGTGCACAAGATGGCCGAATAAGCTATGCGACTGGTAGCAGTAGTCAACAAAAAGAAGTGGTGGTGGGGAATCAAAACAATCAAAATGCATCAACAATCTGTACTTCCATTGCATCATAGCCCTCTTGAGACTCCCACCCCTAATGAACGTGTGTTTGCACTGACAGATAAATCTAACTGCAGCTGCTGTGACCTTTGACCTTTAGGTGGCACAGCTGCCTCTCTCCCTACCGCAAAATGATTGGCAGCACATCTGCATCAGCTGGACCCTGAGGGACGGAGTGTGGAAGGCCTACCAGGGGGGGAAGATGAAGGGAAGGGGTGAGGGTCTGGCTGCTTGGCATCCCATAAAACCTGGGGGAGTCCTCATACTGGGACAGGAACAGGTGAGGTTGGATGGATGGATGGATGGATGGATGGAGGGATGGATTGATTGATTGATGGATTGATTGATGGATGAATGGATGGATGGATGGATGGATGATATATGGCTGGATGGATGGATGGATTGATGATAGATGGATGGATGGATGGATGGAGGGATGGATTGATTGATGGATTGATTGATGGATGAATGGATGGATGGATGATAGATGGATGGATGGATGGATGGATGGATGGATGGATGATAGATGGATGGATAGATGGACTGATGGATTGATGGATAGATTGCTGGATGATGGATGGATGGATAATGGATGGATTGATGTATGGATGAATGTACGGATGGATGGATGATGGATTAATGTACGGATGGATGATGGATGGATTGATGGATGGATGAATGTGCAGATGGATGATGGATTAATGTACATATGGATGATGGATAGATGGATGAATGTACAGATGGATGGATGATGAATGGCTGGATGGATGGATAGATGGATGGGTTGATTGATGGATGAATGGATGGATGGATATATGGATGGATGGATGATATATGGATGGATGGATGGATGGACTGATTGATTGATGGGTAGATTGCTGGATGATGGGCAGATGGATATGGATGGATGGATGGATTGATGGATGATTGATGGATGGATTGATGAATGATTGATGGATGGATGAATGATGGATGGATGGATGATTGATGGATGGATGAATGTACAGATGGATGATGAATAGATGGATGGATGATGGATAGTTGGATGAATGTACAGATGGATGGATGATGAATGGCTGGATGGATGGATAGATGGATGGGTTGATTGATGGATGAATGGATGGATGGATATATGGATGGATGGATGATATATGGATGGATGGATGGATGGACTGATTGATTGATGGGTAGATTGCTGGATGATGGGCAGATGGATATGGATGGATTGATGGATGATTGATGGATGGATTGATGAATGATTGATGGATGGATGAATGATGGATGGATGGATGATTGATGGATGGATGAATGTACAGATGGATGATGAATAGATGGATGGATGATGGATAGTTGGATGAATGTACAGATGGATGGATGATGAATGGATGGATGGATGAATAGATGGATGATGGATAGATGGATGGATGGATGGATGGATGATGGATAATGGATGGATGAATGGATGGATGAATGATTGATGGAAGATTGATGGATGGATTGATGGATGAATGGATGAATGATGGATGGACGATGGATGGATTGATGGATGGATGATGAATGTACAGATGGATGGATGATGAATAGATGGATGGATGATGGATAGATGGATGGATGGATGATGGGGATGGAGGGATAATAGATGATGGATGGATGATGAATAGATGGATGATGGATGGATGATGAATAGATGGATGATGGATGGATGGATGATGGATGGATGGATGGATGGATGATGGGTGGATTGATGGATGGATGATGAATGTACAGATGGAAGGATGATGAATAGATGGATGGATGGATGATGGATAGATGGATGAATGTACAGATGGATGGATGATGATAGATGATGGATGATGGATGATGATGGGGATGGAGGGATGATAGATGATGGATGGATGATGAATAGATGGATGATGGATGGATGGATAGATGATGGATGGATGGATGATGAATAGATGGATGGATGATGGATGGATGATGGATGAATGTATGGAGGGATGGATGGATGATGGATGGATAGATGATGTATGGAGGGATGGATGGATGATGGATGGATAGATGATGGATGGATGGATGGATGATGGATGGATGGATGGATGATGGATGAATGTATGGAGGGATGGATGGATGATGATGGATGGATGGATAGATGATGGATAGATGATGGATGGATGGATGATGGATGAATTATGGAGGGATGGATGGATGGATATATGATGGATAGATGATGGATGGATGGATGATGGATGGATGGATGGATAAGCGGTATAATGAATGTAATCTTGATAGAAAACTTGATTAATAAATAAATGATGAACACATTGTGACTGGATCGATAAACAGTCGGTAAAAGCTCTCATGGCCAACAGACAGATGAGGTGACTGGAAGAACAGATGGATGAATGAACTAAAGAGAAATGAACTCAGCGGAAGTGAAGGAACTATTTTAAGGGGCTGTCACTGGCTGTGTTAATGTGTTGGCTTGATTTAATGGATCTCCTCTTCACAGTGGTGCTCTGAAGTACAACTGTGTTTTTAATCTTATTTTTGTAGGATAATCTAAACCCAGCATTTCACTGTGACTTGAGCTCGTCACATTATTGTTTAACCAGGAGAGAGGACACCATACAGTAAGCAAGTTTTCCTTGGTGGTGGTGGGTGGAGAGATTTATTGGTATCAGTTTACTATTTTGTGTGTATCACTACTAAGCCTGGTTCTGAAACATATTTTATTTAGCAAATGTATCCCCCAGCTGTACAGATGTTCTATCTCACTCAGTGGTCATCAAAGGAAACAAGTATGGACTCACATTCTCCACATTAAGTCAGAGTCAGAGTCAGAGAGAGAGTCAGAGAGTCAGAGAGTCTTTATTGTCATTTGCACCGCATGTGGTACATGTGATGAAAACGAGATTATGTACACGGGGTCCCAGTTACATCCAACAACAAATGCAAGAGAAAAACAGTAATAACATCTAGAATTAACTAAGAAAAACATCAACTAGTAATACACTAAGCCTAATATAGTGGGAATAAACAGCAGCACGAACATGAGTTTGTATGAGCAGATGGTCACAGATGAACACAGCAACAAGAAAACAGATCAGCATCAGCATGATGTGATATTTTGCAGTGTTTATTTTTTATTTTATTTTTATTTATTCATGAGTCTAACAGCCTCAGGGTAGAAGCTGTTCCTCAGTCTAGTGGTTCTACATTTGATGCTCCTCAACCTCCGTCCTGAGGGGAGTGGGGCAAAGAGTGAGTGTGCTGGGTGAGTGAGGTCTTTCATGATGCAGGTGGCTCTTTTCCTGCATCTGGAGGTGTAAATGTCTGTGATGGTGGGGAGACTGACTCCAACAGACTTCTGTGCAGCCTTCACCACTCTCTGTAGAGCTTTCCTCTCTGCAACTGTGCAGCCTCCATGCCACACGTTGATGCTGGAGCACAGGACGCTTTCCACTGCACACCTGTAGAACGAGGTGAGAACTGGGCTGCTCAGACCAGCTCGTCTCAGCCGTCTGAGGAAGTAGAGTCTCTGATGACCTTTCTTGATCAGGCTGGTGGTGTTGTTGGTCCAGCTGAGGTTATCATTCAAGTGTACACCCAAGTATTTGTAGCTGGAGACCACTTCCACCGCAGATCCACCTATTTTCAGTGGGGCGTGGGTGTGTTTATTCCTTCTGAAGTCCACAATCATCTCCTTTGTCTTCTTCACATTCATGTGAAGATTATTCTCTTTGCACCAGCTCTCCAGGTGTTCCACCTCCTGTCTGTAGCTGGACTCATCATTGTTTGTGATGCATCCCACCACCGCTGTATCATCTGCAAACTTAACAATATGACAGCCTGGAAGTGTGGCTGTACAATCATATGTGAGCAGAGTGAACAGAAGGGGGCTCAGCACACATCCTTGAGGAGAGCCAGTGCTGAGGGTTATGGTGGAGGAGGAGAAGTTGTGGATCTTCACGGACTGTGGTCTGTCTGTTAAGAAGTCTAGTACCCAGTTACAAATGGAGGGGCTTAGTCCAAGTGTAGATAGTTTGTCTATCAGAGTTTGGGGGATCATGGTGTTGAAGGCAGATGTGAAGTCCACAAAGAGCAGACGCACGTATGAGTCCTTCTGATCCAGGTGGGTGAGAGCAGTGTGGACCACGGAAGAGATGGCGTCCTCTGTTGATCGGTTCTCGCGGTATGCATATTGATGAGGGTCCTCGCTGATGTTGACGGTTGTCTTGATGTGGGACATGACCAGTTTCTCAAAACATTTAGCGACTATCGGGGTGTCTAGTAAAGTCATCTGCTTGTATAAAACATTCCCTTTAAATTGTTGATATAGATGTAGAGAGGTACGCAAATGAGATAAAAGTTTAATCAAAAACATACAATGCTTTTTTTTAATAATCAAAATGCGGTGATGTATTGACATGTAGAACCATTCCAACACATAAAACCTGTAAACTACAAATAATATCTTCCCTGCATTTTATGTTTGTGGAATGTCATGGAAATCCTAACAGATGATGCACATTTACCGGTAGTCTTTTCCTCAGCTTCAGTATTCATACATCACATTGTTTGTGTGTAAAAGTGCATACATTGACAGCAACAACTTAACACAGGAGAGGAAACAGTAACACTGATAACTGAAAGTATCTGCACAGATGAATCTAGCATAATACCTGAATCAACCACTGGACAACTGCATTTCAGGAAAGAAAAACAACAACAGTGGATTTTACAAAGCTGAGCCAAAAGGAACAAGAAGCTTCCTAGAAATGTAGTGGAGTCGAAAGTCATAAGTTCCCAAAAACACAAATACTCAAGTAAACATACCATATTTTCTGGAATATAGGTCACACCTGAATATGGTAAATGGTAAATGGAGCTTATTTATATAGCACTTTCCAGCCACCTGTGAGGAGCCCCAAAGCGCTTTACAATACCAGCCATCCACCCATTCATTCAGACATTCATACACCGGTAGTGGTAGCCTGCCTTGCAAGGCACCATCCAGACCTACCGGGAGCAACTCGGCGTTAAGTGTCTTGCCCAGGGACACAATGACACATGGTGGGCTGACGCGGGATTCGAACCTCCAACCTTCCGATCAGGGGTCGACTGCCATTACCACTGTGCCACGGTCGCCCATAATATAGGTTGCATTGTCCAATTATTGCCAAATAATTAAAATCCATATATAGGTCGCACCTGAATATAGGTCGCACCTACGTCAAAATGTGGACCGTGTTTAGCTCTGCTGCAAAAGTCTGCCACAGGAGCGCACAGCAAGGCTTTAAAGAAGATTAACACTTAAAATTAATTATTTGTTTGATAAAAATTATAGCAAATATGTGTCTGAGCTGAACTTTTCTTTAATAAATGAATAATTTTAGCAGGATAAACACCTAAAAAATATATTTGTTAGCTGACATTATTGTAAGAGTGTGTCTCAGTTAAATTTTTGTTAATGAATGATTAAAAATCAGCTTATTTTATAAAAAGCCATATATAGGTCGCACCTGACTATAGGTCGCAGGCCATGAAAAAATGATAAAAAGCCGCGACCTACATTCCGGAAAATACGGGTACTCAGAAACTGTACATAAGCACAGTACTCAAGTAAATGTACTTTGTTACTGTCTACCACTGGGGGAGGGTGGGGGTATTTGGTAGGCAGGGCGCTCAGTTCTGTTGACAGGGTGGGGCGTCCTCCTTGAGTAAACACTGGACTCTATTTCTCCACGTTTAAGTAAAAGCTACCCACAACAGGCAATAAAACAATTGTTCTTAACTTTGAATGTATTTCAAAAGATCTGAACGTTCCTTTTAAGCTAAATAATAACTAATAGTAAACAAATTGCTTAATTTGCAACAAAACTTCAAAAGGCTTTACCATTGTACCCAGCAGAATCACTTTGCATTCTTACATCACAGTTTCTTCATGACAACTCTTCTGCTTCTCCACTACAGGACACACTTGGTGGGCGTTTTGACGCCTCCCAGGCCCTGGTTGGGGAGCTTTCCCAGTTCAACCTGTGGGACCGGGTACTGAAGCCCGCAGAGGTGGCCGCCCTTGCGGACTGCAGCTCCTCAGCACTGGGTAACATCGCTCCGTGGACCGACCAGGATGTAGATGTTTATGGCGGTGCCACCAAGGAGTCCCTGGACCCCTGCCACGCCGCCCAGAGACTGAACCCTTCAAGCCCCAAGCAGTGAAGGGCGACCAGAGGAAATCAGCCAATGGCGGTCATGTTTGATCGGTCAACTTGGAGCCACTTAGGATGTTCCAAGCTGCATTAAACTGGAGCTTAGAGTGTGCATTTGCTTTCGAGAGGCTAGTAGCAACCCAGTGGACGGAGATAGTGCAATCAAGTTGTAAAGAGTGGTGTATCAGTTTTGTTCTTTGTGTTGGTGTACACGCTCATGTGTTTACTTCTGCAGTGAGTGACTTAGTTACAGAATCACCTTTTCGAAGGCAGCGAGGTGGTTCAAATCTGGCATAAACCGCTTTAAGGGACACGCTACATTATAGAGAAACGATTAGATCAGATAAGAACGTACCATCCTCTTACTTTGGTAGGACGAGTTGGACCGTTCAATTTTACAGAATCACCAAGGCCAAGGGTTTAACGGGTTTGTGTATGACTATATAAGGAATCTGCATTGATGTCAAGGGATATTTTTATGTTTGCAATGCAATGATACAAAGTTCTGTTTTTTAATCATTTCTGTCAACGTAGTTGTGTTAAATGTTACAAGTGATTTCTGGAATGCTCTTATTGCAGTGTTCATTTTATCGCTCAGTGGGGAAAAATGAGTTATGTATGTTTTAAAGTGTATTTGATTCTGTTGAGTAATGTCCATGTTCTTTTCAATTTTCGATATCACGATTTGGGACAGTTTTTTATTTATTTTATAAATGTGTAAAGCGTAATGTATTTCTGGTGATGTTGCTCGTGTCTAGTCTGCCGCCTTTGATGTAATCCTGTCACACACCTCGCAGCCCTGCAGAGAAGTTGCACCAGTTTGGTCTGCAGCTGAACAATGCAGCACTCGCGTTTGACTTCTGAAATAAACACTTCGTCTCTCTAACTGCTAATCGAATACTGGCATCATGATGTTGTTTGGTAAAACGGTGGTAGCCTTGAATGCAAACCAGATGGAATGAAAGTATGTTTGTGTCTTCTGCAAAGCCATATTTCCTGCTAGAAAGAAAAAAAAGTTGCTGATGACAGTGTTCACAGATTTCCTCACAGCATACAAATGTCTCACAAAGATGGACGTGAATCCATGGTGACTATTTTTTGTATTTAGCATTTTGTTTTTCTGCACATGCAGTCAGAGCTTCATCGACTCATTCAGTTAAAATGAATCACAGAAAAAGTCCTGGATCTTCTATGTCGGATGAAAATTAACTCAAAGCATCCCAATGCTTTATTAAAAAAAAGAAGCGATAAGTCAAATAAATAAAAAAGTATGCATTTGAAATGCAGCATCAATTTGTCTCGGATTGTTTTTGATTTTGCTTGGCTCTACTTGTCTTTTTACTTTACATTGACATATGCACAATGCACTTACTTTAATAGATAAAAAAAATCAAATACTATCTTAGAATGAAGATTAAATAATCTGTTTGTCACGCAACATTATAACAGTTCAATAACTAAGGCTTAAAAGACACTCAGACTCAGCTTTCATTTAACTACCGTATTTTTCAGACTAAGGTGCACTTAAAATCCTTTAATTTCAGGTGCACATTATGTATTAATTCTGGTTGTGCTTACTAGCTTCTAACCGATTTTATGTACGGTAGTCATTGTGAACGAGTTGAATAAAATTTGACTTATATGTTTTGTTTTGCTTAATGCGCCTTGTAGTCTGAAAAATATAGTATTATAATTGTTGTGCCAATCTTTTTTGTGAAAAGTAGGTTGAGTGGAAGGATTATGATCATTTAATATCTTACCTGTTGTACAAACTCAGTTTAGAGAAAGTTTATTTTTGACTGTATTGAGGAGTTTCAACCTTGGCTCTCGACGGAGGCAGTCGCTAGTCCTTTCCTCTCCCGTCCTCCCCCACCCCCCCTGCTGCTGCCTGCAGCTCCTCAGCAAAGCACCTCGAACGCAAATTAAGATGGATTGGAGGTTTGGGCATTCGATTCTACGAACAAGATTTCTACAGAAGAAAAGGCACAAGGGGAGCCAGTCCACCCTCACAGAGTGACGAAGAGGATACGCCATGGATTCCTGTGGGTGTGGATGGTGTGCGTCTCGCTCTCTGTGCTGTGCTCTGTGGAGGTGAAGAATCTGGATTATATTGGATTATGATGGCAGCGCTTTGCTTTTTGGCGTTTGTGGAGCACTGGCCTATCGCAAAAGAGGGAGACTTCAGCAGGACTTAATGCCTGGAGCACCCGACGTCTGGTCTGCGCGGTGACCTCGAGAAATCAGCTGTTTGCGAGCTTATCCAGAGGGTGAACAGATCACCCTCGGATTGGGACTCTGGACGCTGTGGTCAACATCTGAGGTCAGAGCTTGGATCAGTGGAAAAAGTCCCGAATTGGATCACTTGGAACAGAGTCGCCCTTACAGACTGAAGGCTGCAGAAATTACAATGTGAGCCTGAAGTGAAAATATTTGTCAATTCTTATCTGACTCCCTTGGAAACAGCCTTGAAAAAGGCTGGATATCTAATTTCTCCTGAGATGTGCTCTACTGTGGACAAAACAGCTGCTCCCTTGTCTTGTCTGCTACCCCCCCCCCCGAGAACTTTTCTATGAGCGTTATCGGAGGCCGGCTGGTCAGACTGTCGCTATCTGGAATGTCTCATGGACAGAATCCTCCCTGCCTCAGTCTCAACATGCAACATGTAACTGTCTTAAATGTGCTTATTGGTATAGTTTTTACTGTGTCATGCGGTGTCTTGGCAGACAAAATGTGATACATTTTTTTTAATACCAACGCTGTGACCCTCATGGTACTTTCCTTTTTTCACACCTTTGACCTTCATCCCGACACGGATGAGAGAGGCCGCGCTGAAGAATATGTCATGTGTTCTGAATAAGCAGCAGCTTTACACACTCACCCCATCTTCAGGATGACTGTGCATACATATTCACGCTGTATTGGTGAAAACTGGTGCAATGTTAATAAAAGCTCTTTGAATCTTTGAATCTTTGAGTTGACAGCTCGTTCAAGTGGAGCCAGTAAAGGTGCAGAAACAGCTATGACATTTTTGGACCATCTTTAAACCGCAGTTATCCACCTGGGTTTTGGCCCTGCTATAACTAGCCCTTAATTCATGAATCTGGTCTGAATTAAAATGTATTTCCCAAAAAAGGCTCTAGCTCAGTCACTTTTACAAATACTGAACTGGTATTTGGTGCAGTAGTGGCTGAGAGTCGTGCCCAATTTACGCTGAAGCGCTGACCTATTGCACGAGATGCATTTTTATGGTATTTGTCGTCTGTGAACAGAACATCACATGAAGGATTTTACCAAAACTCAGAAAGAAATTTTTGGGTTTACATCTCTTGACTGATGACTTTTTGGATGTAAACGTATTCAAAACTGCTGCCATGGTGAACTGACTTCAAACAAAAATGACTATAACAGCTAATTTGACATATAGTAATAGTTGGTAAGAAAGCATAATACTGTATCTAACACATACACCAAGAACTACACTGTGCAACTTCTGTGCTTAAAACTTTGGCATTAACTGTTTGAGTGAACACTGCACACCCTGAACCACTGACTGACTTTATTTTAATGAAAATCGCACAAAGTGCTCATTGGTTGCACATCCACAACTAATGACTTTTGAAATTATTCCAATTTATGATAGCAGCAACTGCTAATGGACCTTAGCTAACCCCACAATGACTCTAACTTAGCCAAATTTACAAATATTGAGCTAAAGTTTTCTGTGGTAGTAGCTGAGAGTCATCCTCAACACATACAGAGTAATACGTCTTTCTTAAGAGGTTGTGCATGTTGTCAGATACAAGGTTTGACCCAAACAGTTATGAGCGTCCATTTTCACCATGAGATGATCTAAGCCTAAAACTCCGTTGTGAATTGTTGAGGGCAGGGGTGGTCATGGTGCCACGACCCTGCATGTTTTACTTGTTCCCTGGTCCAACTCACCAGATCAACCACCAAAGATTGAACTACCTCTTCAAGTTCTGCAGAAGATTTAATCATCCATTCACTCAAGTCAGGTGTGTTGGAACAGAGACACATCCAAAGTATGCAGGATAGTGGCCCAGGACCAGGATTGGACACCTCTGCTGGGCCTAACATTTTTGAAGGTTTTCTTGTCAGATTTTCAAAATGTTTTAAAAACAGTTGTTTATTAGAGATGTTAGGATGTTCTTCAAGTCTTATTTTAAGTTTACTGGTGCATTTAAAGTGAACATAACAGGAATCAAAGCATGTCAGACATATTGAGGATTTAAATGTCCCTTTGCTGAGATGTTCAATCTGTTTGGCGCCGTGCTGCGATCTGGACTGTGGTAACAATAAAGTCAGTGCTCCTCTTCTGCCATCAACCCCACGTGATGATGCCACTCCCCTGCAGGTCTTTCATATTCTGCAAAAAGCTTTTTATATTTAGTTTGACTTTAACTCCTTTATCCTCATCTTTTCTTCTGCCTCTGTCTTTCTTGTCTGATAGTCGTGGTTATTTGCTAGACAAATTCACATTAACACGTGCACATTTACAATTCCAAGAATTACATGGAGACAGTCCAGAAAGTGATTTTTCATGTGGACATAATAGGTTAGTCATAAATATCTAAGACCATGGTGATTCGTGACTGCTGATCTGCCCACACAACATTTCTTGGCCCCTGAGTTGAATTGTAAGAAGATGTGTAACCTCCTACAGTATTTTATAATACAAAGTATTACTTGTCTCGCTAAAGTTCAGTTTTCTTCTTCTTTGCACTCAATTCTAATCTTTTCAATAAAATAATAAACAAAATTTTCAATCTTATTCTTTATCATTAACATTTTTTTATAAAACAAACTGATTGTTCAAATTAGCTTTAGCCTCCTCTTTTCACAAAAAACTTCAGCCCTGGAACAGTCCATTATCTTATTTTATCATCAGCTTTATAATATTATACTTAAAAAAAAAAAAAAGAAATAATGAGTTGGTGTCTTTCTCCCGTTCAGCCCCCTGGTACTCTGGTGAGCTGTGCAAGATGAAGGCAACTGGCCGTGCTATTGAGAGACGTGTAAAATCATCTGGTCTCTCTGTTCATAAGCAGGCATATAAAGAACATCAGAAAGCATACGCCTATTCTCTTAAAGAAGCACACCCCAAATATTATTCCAACATCATCAACACCTTCCCTGGAAACTCTAAACAGCTCTTCTCCACAATAACTCCCAATTAATCCCAATAAACAAGCTCCTGAAGACTCTGTTCAAAAATGCAACCTGTTCCTTTCATTCTTTAAAAACAAAGTTGACACTATCAGATCTCAGCTCCACAGCCTCCCTGATCTTCGTTTACCATCTACCCGGCTGCATTCTGGGACCCTGAGCAGCTTTGATGAAGTTGTTCAGAGTGAGGTGGAGGCCATCATCAAGAAAATGAAGCCTTCATCCTGCGCCCTGGATCCCTTCCCCTCGTCTCTCATAAAATCCAATCACTCTGCAATAAGCCCATTAATCACACAAATAATAAATCAGTCTCTACAATCTGGTCATGTTCCACTGCCTCTAAAAACTGCCATCATTAGGCCTCTTCTGAAAAAATCTAATTTCGATCCCGACATTTTTTCTAATTACCGCCTAATTTCACACCTCCCTTTTCTGTCTAAAGTGCTGGAAAAAGCAGTTGCTGCTCAGTTGCAGATCCACCTACAGCAACATTCCCTGTATAAGAAGTTCCAGTCTGGATTCCGAGCAGCTCACAGTACTGAGACTACATTACTGAGAGTTACCAATGATGTCCTTATGGCTGCCGACACTGGTTCTCCTTCCATCCTTGTCCTCCTTGACCTCACTGCAGCTTTCGACACTGTGGACCATAGTATCTTCCTCCACCATCTTCATGTGGAGGTCGGTCTCTGTGACACTGTCCTAGACTGGTTCAAATCTTTACTCTCCAATAGGCTGGAATGTGCTAGTCTTGGCAACGCCACGTCCCAGACAGTCTGTGTCTCCTGTGGTGTCCCTCAGGGGTCAGTTCTGGGGTCCCTGCTGTTTTCCCTTTACATGCTACCTTTAGGTCAAATTTTTAATCAGTTCAACAGTTCTTTTCACTGTTATGCCGACGATACACAGCTTTACATCAGGACTGGAGCATCATCATCATCCCCATTGTCATCTCCATCTTCACTCACTGCCCTCTCTACTTGCCTGGAGGAAATAAGGTCATGGATGAATCAGAACTTTCTTCAATTAAACTGCTCCATGACTGAGGCCATACTGTTCGGCACCCCTCACCAGGTACAAACATCAACTGTAACAACAATTTCCTTTTCTGGACAAGACATCCCCCTCTCCACCTCTGTTACAAATCTTGGAATAAAAATGGACTCTCATCTTACATTTGAAAATCACATTAAGTTTCTGTTTAAAACCTGCTTCTTCCATCTTCGAAACATCTCCAGACTTCGCCCATCCCTAACTTTTTCTGATGCTGAGAAGCTCGTCCATGCTTTTGTCTCCTCCAGGCTCGACTACTGCAACTCCCTGTTTATTGGAATCCCTGGCAAATACCTTCAGAAGCTTCAATATATTCAAAACAGTGCAGCAAGGATCTTGTTGAGAGTTCGTAAATTTGAACATATTACGCCCATTCTCCATAACCTTCATTGGCTTCCTGTCGCCTACAGAATTCAGTACAAAACTGCTCTCATTACACATCAATGCTTACACGGAACTTCACCAGATTATCTGAAGGACATTCTTGTTCCATATTCATCCACCCGGTCGCTGCGGTCACAGAACAGTAATCTCCTTCACATTCCGAGAACCAAATTAAGGACCATGGGAGACCGGGCTTTCAGTGTGGCTGCCCCCCGCCTATGGAACTCCCTCCCTGACTGCCTGAGAGCTCCACAGTCACTGGTTGACTTTAAAAGAAGCTTGAAGACCTTTCTTTTTAAGCGAGCCTACTCTGCCTCCTCATGATTCTATCTTTGATCCTATTATTGATTTTACTTGTTTTATCACTTGTTTTATTTGACCTTTAATTTTGTTGCACTTTGTAGCACTTTGAGATTTTCATTAATGAAAAGTGCGTTATGAATTAAATTCATTATTATTATTATTATTAATTGAGTTTTAGATTCTTTTGTCACACAAAGCTTTTGATATTTTGTTCATTATTGTTGAAACTAATTTTACAAGCAATCATTTTCATTCAGTTTTTTAACAAAACTTTCATAAACATACTCATCAAAGTTCATGCTCAATAATCCAGGAACAAATTCAACAATGTTCAGTCAGATCGTCTGGACAGTTTCTTTCTTTGCTGAGAGACATTCTGTCCTTCATCCAAAGGACTTCATCAGACTGAGGAGCCAGGAAAAAATTGAGTCCCACAAGCAACACACTCCATCCATCCATCCATTTTCTTCCGCTTATCCGGGGTCAAGTCGCGGGAGTAGCAGCTTAAGTAAGGAGGCCCAGACTTCCCTCTCCCCAGCCACTTGGAGCAGCTCCTCTGGGGGAATCACAAGGTGTTCCCAGGCCAGCTGAGAAACATAGTCCCTCCAGTGTGTCCTGGGTCTTCCCCTGGGTCTCCTCCCAGTGGGACGTGTCTGGAACACCTCACCAGGGAGGCGTCCAGGAGGCATCCTAACCAGATGCCCGAGCCACCTCAACTGGCTCCTCTCGATGTGGAGAAGCAGTGGTTCTACTCTGAGTCCCTCCCGGATGACTGAGCTTCTCACCCTATCTCTAAGGGAGAGTCCAGACACCCTGAGGAGAAAACTGATTTTGGTCACTTGTATCCATGATCTCGTTCTTTCGGTCACAATCCAAAGCTCAGGACCATAGATGAGGGTGGGAACGTAGATCGGCAGGTAAATTGAGAGCTTTGCCTTTTGATTCAGCTCTCTCTTCACCATGACAGACTGGTACAGCGCCCGCTTCACTGCCTACGCTGCACCTATCCGCCTATCGATCTCACGCTCCATTTTCCCCTCATTTGGGAACAAGACTCAGAGATACTTAAACTCCTCCATTTGAGGCAGGACTTCCTCTCCGACCCGGAGAGGGCACTCTATCCTTTTCCGGCTCAAGACCATGGCCTCGGATTTGGAGGAACTGATCCTCATCTTGGCCGCGTCACACTCGGCTGCAAACCGCTCCAGCAAAAGCTGTAGATCAGGGGTGCTCATTACGTAGATCGCGATCTACTGGTAGATCTCTGAGGTAGTACTGGTAGATTGCAGCATGACATAAAAATAAAAAAAAGACTGTTCAGTGCCCTGAAATTACTTCTTTTGTGAATTGATGCTAAATAAATAAACTGAATTGAATTGAATCTTAGGACATATTTACTTAGCAAACACAACAGTTTAGGTCAAAATACTATAATTTTAAATTTTTCTGACACTGGTCATACAGGGACCTAACAGCCCGTATCAAAGGGCCTGGTACCCCATACTCCTGGAGTACCCCACAAAGGGCTCCCCAAGGGACGTGGTCCAATGCCTTCTCCAAGTCCTCAAAGCACATGTAGACTGGTTTGGCAAACTCCCACGTACCCTCCAGGACCCTGCTGAGGGTGTAGAGTTGGTCCAGTGTTCCATGACCAGGACGAAAACTGCACTGCTCCTCCTGAATGCAAAGTGCATCAGTGAACACCCTGAGGTTCTTTACATTGTGGCTGGAGACTTTAATCACGTGAATTTAAAGGACTGTCTTCCAAACTTCAATCAGCATGTAACCATAGCAACACGTGGAAACAACACGCTGGACCATGTTTACACAAACGTAAAAGATACATACAAAGCCAAACCCCACCCCCACCTAGGACTATCTGATCACATTTCAATATCAATGGCTCCTGCTTATCTGCCACCGCTGAGA